>RJWJ010019562.1:0-30112 GCA_004363605.1 Indri indri | reverse complement strand
AAAGTCCTAGTAGGCACTCCAAAGCTTCATTCTGTATGCATTATATAGTTATTCACACATAATCCTTCAGGTTGTATGCTGAGTTGTTCTCTAGCTGTGTGGTAGAGATATGCTCCTGCCTGGGTGGATAGAGCCAAGCTTCTGGATTCTTTTTTATACAGGAAGTGCAGAAAATCATGCCAGAGATAAACAGCAGCACTGCTGAAATGAATCCTATATAGATAGCTCCTCCAGGTTCGTGTTTGTTGCTTTCTGGAACTGTCAGATCCACAAAGTTTGCTGTGATCTCCTTTGTGTACCACACTGTTGGGATCAAACCAGAGATTCCTGCAGACATAAAACAGACTCCTCCAGCAAAGGAAGCATGGCTCTTGGTTTCCCTGTCCCCTCCTAAGCGAGTACATTTCATTCCTACTGTGGAAGTACAGATCCCCAAAGCAGACAGAACACATGCCAGGACCATGGTGGCCCTCGCAGCCTGCACATGGATGGGGAGGGACAGAATGGAGTGTTTCAGGGTGCAGCTGAACATCCCAGTGCTGTACCACGTGCAGTCCATCCAGAGCCCATGCAGCTGCACGATGGCTGTTATGATGTTGGAGCCCACATCCACATTCACCTTCCAGTTAGGCAGCAGAGTAGCTGTGAGCACTCCAGAGACACCGGATAAAGCCAGGATGAAAGCAAGGAGCTGGAGACCCGCCGAGGCCATGATGTTGCTGTTAACTCTGTCCTCCTGGAATATCCTGATGCCTAATTATGATGGGCTCTCAGTCAAAATTGTAGCTATTTCTGTTCAGTAGAAAACCAAATAATAGAGGCTAGGGAAACAAGACAAAATTAGGATTGAGGGAAAGAATGAATAAACAAAAGGTTTCCCTTTAGAGCGGGAGCTAAGAATACACCTGAGTCCCCCTCTCCCACTCCCCCAGCAGATGAGGATGCTGCAGGCCAGGAGGAGAAAAGCTCCCACCAGGCCTCAGAGACTGACGTCCCCTGAGTATGCATGGTTGGTGCTTGATACAGGGCATAAAGAAAGGAACTGTCCACTTCGTTCTTTTTAAAACTCAAAATATGCTGGAATTGCCTGTAAAGTGGGTATGCACCGTGTTAGATTTAGACACTTCAAATTCTGTCTGTAGGATCTGATAAAGAATTGTAATAGCATTGTGCGTTTTTAAGAATGATTTTGTTTTTAATGAAAATATTTTATGGCTCCCTTAATGTTTTGAAATAAAAAATAAATACAATTTTAAAATACAGGAGGAAATTATTTGCCTTTTAAAAAAAGAAAATACTCTGTAGGTAATAAGGAAGAAAATATTTAAACCCACATCTTAAAAATGATTTATAAATATACATTAGAAAAGTTGTAAGTATTCAAGAAGTAGTTTTAATAAATCTATATTAAGCACCCACCATGTGCCAGGCGCATGACCCAGGTAAATCAAGTAAGGGAGAAGGAAAGTAATAGAAAGAAGTAGAAGTCACTGGCATGATTATTCCCAATTTCTAATTTATTTCCTTTTACAAAATCCTTACCTCCATTAGTGCTTCAGGTACTTGGTATTCAAAACTGGAACAATTAAGCCAGTGTCTTTTGCCTATGAGAATGTGAGATCCTTTCTAGTCGGAAACAGAATCATTCCCTGACCCAAGCAAACAAAGCAGTCTACTGCAAAACCGGCTATTCTGAACAGTTCAGAAGTAGTCTCAGCAAATCTCAAAAATACATTCCAGAAGTAACCATGTCATTAGTTGTATGCAAAAGGATACCAAAAATAATTTTACTCTTTATTTTCTTAATTTTTTTTAAGAGGAGGGAAAACATTGCACCCACTTTGTGGCTTGGCTGTGTTTTTAAGAAGCAAAAAGACTTCCTATTCCATCTTCCTGTCTCTGTTCCACCATTTAGTCCAGCCGGCAGTACTTAACTGCCTTCTTTGAGAAAAACGTATTGGTTTCTGAAATAACTGCGGTACTGGCTTTTTTGTTTTTCTGAATTAATTTTGAATGATATATTAGAGTGGCTTTATCATATATATTTCACAAAAGGCAGCATGGGGTCTTGAATTCAAAACACCTGGGTCAGTTGTTGGCTTTATACTTCTCAGTGCCTCAGTATCCTCTTCTGGAAATTGGAGTACCTCTATCATAAGGTTGAAGAAGTTAATACATTCTAAGGGCTTAGAACAATAACTAATCCCCAGAAAGTACTCAATAATTTATAATTGACATTATTAGTAGTATTTTTATTTTATATCTTGTGACAATTGATGTTTAAAATTATTTGGATCTTTTTCTTTTTTCTCTTCCTTCCTTAGGGAGATTTATTTTCATAGAATTTTGGAGCTGAAAGAAACCTCAGATACTATCTTAAGCATCATTATTTTTTCAGATTAGGACGTTCAAACAGGAAATCACCCCCTGCCGCACAGTCTTTAGCAGCCAGTCTGCAGTGTCCACCCATCTCTCTCGTCTCTTCCTACCTCACGTCACCTCACATCTTTTCCCCCTTTACCATGGCTCTCCCTGCTGAAATCCTCCCCCTGTGTGTTCCCTTGGGAATTGGGGAAAGTGCTACATATGGAGGCAAAAAGCACCATTAACTTCACCCACTTCTTTCCTATCATGAAAAAAAAAAAGGACTCCATAGGGGGTTAATAAGGCAAGTGATTTAGCTTAAGATGACTCACCTAGAAGGTTAATGTCTGCTTTGGTTAAATGTTTGAATTAATATTAATCCATGCCTATGTTAAAAATACAAACTTTCAATAGTTACAAACATTGATTCTGTAAGATGTTAGATTCTGGACTGTCTGGATTGTATTGTCCTATCTTTGTTCATAATCTTAAAATGTAAATCCTACAATTTTAGAAGAAAATTTCCCTAGGATTTTAAGTTCTTAAGAGTCAGACTTATCTGTAAACATCAGTATGCTGAGCATTTGCCTGCTTTCGTACAGTTCATTTCTGTTTTCCAAACTTCTTTTCATGTCCAAGACCAAAATAGAACAAAAGTTAAAGTTTCTAGAAAAAGTTAAGCACATGTTTATAGTTTTATAATAGCTGTTTTCAAGTTTGGGTTTTAGCATTTCAAAACTCCAGTCAGTTTGCTAAATTACTGCCTCCAGACCAATTCAGCTTAGGGATTCTTCAAGAGTGGGACTGCTGTTAACATTCCCTAAGCACATCTGCTTGTGCATGCGCGCACACTTTGTCTCTCTCTCCTTTCCTTCCTTCCTTTCTACTTGGTTGAATAACCTTTATATGTTGATCAATGTATGCTCAGCTTGCCAATTATAACCCTTTTCTTTGCATTAACCAATACATTTTAAAACTTTCAGTGTAATTCAGACCTGCAGACAGCTTGTCCATCATAATTAACAAGTACTGGCAGTGATAAATTGCATACAGCAAAAATCAGTGTAAACAATATGACATTGCACTTAGTTAACATAGTGCTTGCATAGTGTTGTATATTGGACTTCAAATGCTTTCATCTGCATAGAGAACTTACATAGGAAGAATTTATTCTCCAAAATGAAAGTCACTATTCTGTTCCTAAAATGCAGATATACTGCATTTTAGCTATATTGCTATGGGATTTTTTTTTTTCTCCAGCCGTGAGCATAATATAGCTTGTGGCCTATTCTTCCAAATTTCTGTCTGGTGGAGAATAAAGGCATACTTTGTTTCAACGGCTGTGGTGGTGGTAGAGAAATACTGTGAAAGCAAGCAAAAGCAGAGAGGTTGCATGTTAAAACTTAGTTATGTAGAGAGAAGTCTCATGCTCCCAAAACACGTTTCACACAAAACAGAAAGTAAGAATGTTCAATTTATGAACTGTTTGCCAACAGAAAGTCTGTAGTAGATTTCATTAAAATGTAAAGTCAGTTTTCCAGATAAGACTTATTTATATCAAAAATAATATTTAAAAATAAATTTACAACTTATAATTCAAAGTAAATAATACTTGAGGATCTGTACTTACGTTTCTGTAAGCATTATAGAAACTTCTCATTTTCCATACCTTTCGTCAGTAGTCTTCACTGCCTTAACTCCCTTCTGTCAGCTGTCTTCAAATTAACCTCAGTTCAGTATGAGGAAGAAAAATCACATACATGAGGCTCATTTCAGAGATTCTGAATATTTTTATAAAGCTCCAACAAGTTAACTTGAAATAGCAAATAAAAGGCAACATAGAAATCTCAGAGGTAAAAACTGCTGATGGTGCTAGAAGATAAATACCAGGTTCTCCATCTCATTTTTTGAGATGTGGGAGAATTAAGAAAGGAGAGGCGGGGAAGGGAGGGAGTTGTTGTTACAACAGGATTTGTCGAAACCTGAAAACTAAAAATGCTTTTGTGTCACTGTGTACAGAGGAGGAATTATTTGGGTGCTCACAAAAAGGCTTTCTTTTCTTTTAATATTATGTTTTAGTCACAGTTATAATTTATCTTTGAATTTTTATCCATGTTGGAAGATATAGTTTATTATTTTATGTCCCCAGCTAAATGAAAGAATATGGTCTGAAATATTTTTAACTGGATTGTGCTTTGCAAGTGATAGTTGAGCCTGTCTTTTTATTCTGGTGCTTGTTGCCTCGTCTGAAACTAAGATTCTCAAGATTGTTAACTTTCAAAGTAACCATTCAGAAGAAAGTTTTTAAAAATATATTCTTTTCAATAAATGAAAAAAGAAAACCCAGCAACAGCTTTTGCTTTGAATCTGATCAGTAAACCTGGAAGTACTTTTTTTTGTAGTGCCTTGAATTTTCTTCTGTTATTGCTTCCACTGAGAAAGATTTCTGGAGTATAACTCTATAAATTAGAGACTTCAGAGGATGTTGTGAAGAAATTACACCAAAATAATGTGATAAGACGTATAAGATAAATAATGCGATGAGGTTGTAGAGCACGAATAATGATACAGACATATTTTACCACCATCCTTTTGCGTTCTCACTTTTTTTTCTTCCTCAGTAATTTTAATTCCACAAGCTATGAGTTCATAGCCATTATACAGAAAAGATAATTTTATGGCTGGATTTTTAAATTTTACAACTTTTAATAACCAAGTTAGACGTTAGTCATTTCCTAAAAGTAATGAATAAAACACATTTCAATTATCTGTTTGTCTGGAGTTGTTTTTGTTTGTTTTCATCTTTTCTGAGTTTGGCATTTAGCAAGTGAATGTTTTCCTCTCATAAATCTAAAAACTGTGGATTTTCTTTTCAGCCATAGTATTATAATTTTGATATTATGATACTTTTATTTTGTATAAACAATTCTATGTATAAATACTGGGTGAAGTAGAGTTGACTGGCAGGTGCTAATAGCAACAGCATTGGTAGCACTGCTGCGGCAGAAGAAACCCTGCTGGATCCCTTCCGCGTCCTGGCCTCTTTTTCCTTTTGCTATGGTGGTAGTGCAGACACACCTGTATGAGGCTGATGATGACAGGTGGTGGACCCTGACCACCAGCATAATGAAGCTCTCTGAAGGGTTAAGCATGCTTTAATGTGCATTTCTATTTTCAAAACATTTTTGATTATTTTTTCTTGATGAAAAATTATTCTATAAATATTAAGTGCCTGCTTTAGAAGGGACAACTTCTGAAATGGAAGCAGCTTTCGTTAACTACAGACCTTTACTCAAGGAAGAATTTCTTATATAAAAAAGGAGCTGGAAAAGAAGACATGTAAATGGAAATGTAGTTCATCAACATTATTATCTACTGCTGATGTGGACACTGAAGAGAAATCTTTTCAGTCCAGAGACTTCCTAGATAGACCTTTAGACCCCTTAGCTTAAACCTCTTGCCTGTGGCACTGTCCCCTGCACTCCCAAGTTGTGTTTCCATCTGTCAACTCCACAGCACTTACGGACAGTTCAGACCTGTTGTAGCACAAAACTGAGTTCCCGGCCATCTCCCGACGGTTCTCCCCACAGTTACCACGTCTGTTAACGGCACACCCTGCCTTCCATTTGGCAGGCCCCAGATCTTAACAGTCATCCTTGATTCCATACCCAACACCCAGTCAGTCAGCAAGTCATTTAGTTTCTAAGAACTCTGCCACCTCTGAGCCCCTTTTTGCTCCCACAGTGGCTCGGACCCCTGAAGTCAAGTGTAAACCTCATGAGGGGAGGGCCGTCTGTCTTGTTCATCGGTGACTTTCCTGTGTTGGGAGCAGTGCTTGGCACATAGTAGGGGTACAGTAAATATTTCTTCAGTGAGTTAATTCATAAACTGATTTTAAGTATGTAAGTAATGTTAATTAAACTATAAATTACACTTGAATGACTAGAAATATTTGTGTTTTCTAAACAGGACTAGAATTTTAAATAATTTTCCAACTCTTTAGTTTTGTCATCTTGGCTAATGATAATATCTACCATTTATGAGCTGCTACCGATATGCTAAGTACTGTTTAAGGTGCTGTAATATTTAATTCTCCAGGCAGACCTGAATTCTCATTTTACAGACAAGAAAACTAAGCTACAGAAAAGTAACTTTTGACTAAGGTCATAAAATGAGTAAGTTGCAGGAATGGGACTGAGGCCCAGAACGTTGTGATTTTTGAAGCCCTTACATAGTACATAGCACTGCCCTACCTCCACTTAGAAGAGTATTTCTAAGTCTCATTGTAATGAGTCATCTCTTTCTGTGGTGGTTTTCATAAGCTGTGGAAACAAATTAACCCTGAACTCTCTGTAGCTTTACACATAAACGTTTACTTCTCACTCATGCAAAGTCCATTTTGGGTCGAGCGACTATGCAGAGTCCAGTGACTCAGCAGTCCATCTAGTTTCTTTTTAAAAATATTTTCATTTATCCATCTTTAAGAAAAAATTACATGTGCTTCCCTTAGTGTGTTTAGTTGCTTAGTGATGCTAATCTGGATATTCAGACAGGCTAGCCTTTTCTTTCTCAATCAGTAATTTAACTGTGTATTTTAGACATAATAATGCCATACTTTTGTTTAGAACTTAAACACTTTATAAAGTATTTCCTTTCATCTTCTTATCACCTGTTCCCAGTAACAGTCTGTGAGAGAGAGAGATGTTATTGCCTCTACGCTAACAGAAGAGGCCTGGGGATCGTTGGGGTTGAAGGAAACACCACGTTGGTGGCTGACATTTCCCTTAAAGACTTTGAAAGCCAACACTAGAGGCGGTGTGAGCCGTGAGACAGTTTGTCCATGGCGAGATTGGTTTACAGAGTACTGTGGCTGTGGTATGGAGGATTTAAAGAGATCAAGATTGAAGACAGACTCTTGGGAGGCTGTGGTAACAGGAGAGACAAAATGGAACTAAGTAAATGGCAGTGGGAATATTGCACAGGAAACGGATTGAAGATAAAGGGTGTTCATAAATTCTGGAAATATAATTGAATATACATAATGCAGTCAAGGGCATCTTCAATCTATTAAAAAAAAGTGTTATTGTCTATGTTTCCAGTGTACCTTGACATTCTGCATTTTGAAATGAAATTTAGAGAAGGAGCTTTGGGCTTATATCTGTTCAGAATATGGGATTGAGGCCCAGAACATTGTGATTTTTGAAGCCCTTGTAACTACATAGCACTGTTCCACCTATGCTTAGAAAAGAATGTTTCTAAGTCTCATTGTAATGAGTCCTCTCTTTCTGTGGTAGTCTTTATAAAACTGTGGAAACAAATTAACCCTTTCAGGGGGCAAATCCCAGAAAATCTAACTAATAATAGATTAAACCATAAGGACACTTGGTGTTTGGAAGGCAGCAGTTCAGGCTGGTTCTACAGTTTAAAACTCTTCTCAAGGATCCTGGCTCTTTCTGCCTTTCTGTTCTTCAAACTAAGTTTTTGGCTTTCCTTGGCTGTGTGAAAGTTGATTATACAAATTGGGTCATTCTTGTCATACCCAACTAAGAGTTGAGGATGCCTGGGGATAAAAAAGCACTCAGGGCACATAGCACATGCTCCAAGAATTAAAATTTCTACAAGCCCAGCTGCTGAAACATCCTGCTGTGTAACCCTAAGACCAGTTTTACCGAACTGCTGGAAGTGACTCACTGATCAGAGCTTGCCAGCTCCCAGAAGCTTTTCTGGTGCCAATGAGTTTCCTTTCAGAACAATACGTAACATTTCTCTTAAATAAAACTCCCAACCTTCTCTTTGTTCTTCAGACATACCAAAGACCACCCAGTCAGTCTGTGTATATGCCCCAAATTACAGTTCTTGCTTCCCAAATAAAAGATTAAATTTAGAGATTCGTCTTTGTATTTTATTTTGACTTCAACAGCTGCAAGATGGCTGTCCCAGCTCCAATTTCAGAGCCACATTCTTGGTGAAAATAAGAGGGATGTGGGTGTGGCTAAACCTTTCCTCAAGAAAAGTTTCCAAAAATCTTCTCCCCACCCCCAATTTTGCTTTAATATCTCATTTTCCAGAACTGGCTCATATGACCATTCTTAGCTACAAGAGGGGCTGAGGAAGTTTGTGTCTGGTGTTTTAGCCTCCATGGCGAGCTGCACCCAGCAGGGACTCGGGCTGGCTTTGGGCATGTCACAAGGCTCTGTGAATTTAATCACCAGGGTTCGAGTTGACTGTGTGATACTTCCACAAGCAATGATACTGATTCTATGGGGAAGCTTGTTCCCTAGACCTATGATTCTCACCCCTGTGCGCACGTGGGCTTTACAAAAGCCCTGAGGCCTAGGCCCCAGCCCAGTGGCTCTTATTACGTTGCCTGGGATGGTGTCCAGTCATTGTATTTTTAAAATGCTGCCAGCTTAGTTCTAATGAAAAGTTGGAGTTCTGAATTTTGAAAACAATAATGTTTTTTCTTGTTTGCTTTTTGTTCAGCCTTGAAAATAATGATAGTTCTGAGTAAGATAAAATAGTTGCCTGTTCCAGTCCCACAAATTTAAAGTGATTTTGCCTAATCTTAAAACAATGTTTTTCTTCTGACCCAGTTCTAAGGAATTAACAGTATCAGCTATGAGCACAATCAGTCCATTATTTTCCTCCCTCTTTTTGGTAATTTTGGCTTTAAAATAATATTTTAGGCTGGCCTAAAGACTTTAACTTTTAAAATTAGTAGTTGGTTGATTAGTTGATTATAGTGAGGACTCTTAAAAATGAAGATGAATATTCCTTGGTTTGTTTGTGTTCTCGAATGTCTCATGAGGCCATCCTAGTTCATTTGACTTTATAGCAAAGCAGGTATGTGTGTCTGCTTATAGGTTGCATTTCCATTTGTTCTATTATTTGATACCTTATTTTTCAAACATTTTTGTTACGTCTGTGTGTTAATGAGAAAGAAGCATGAGAATTTGTTTTCTGTGCTTTTGTCACATTATTTTAGAATATTAAGACTGTCTTTGGATTTTGTGGTGACATTTGCAAGATCAACCTGGTTTTTTCAGTCTCACAAGTAGCATAAATTTGTATTTGTTGTGGTCTTACTGTAGCATTCTCTTTGTACGTTAATTTGAAGAGAAGGACATTCTTCTCCACCATCCTCCTATCTTGGCGGTGTCTGAGATTGCAGCCGCTGGGCCTGGTCCAGCCTGCTCCTGCCGCTCACCTTCCCTCTCTGCCTTCCTTCCCTGTGACTGTCTCCTACCCAGCTGGCCCTGCCATTTCAGCCCCAGCCCACGTTATACGTCTTCCTGGGTGGGTTCATGTGGACTTTGTAATTTTGTGCCAAATTAGATAATTGCAATCATTTTGAATCATTTCTTGTACTGATTTTTATAACGGCCGATACATAAGGAGGACAGTGAGCCCTGCCTCCAGACCTCCGTAGGTTAAACTAGTGAATACAGCATGTAAAAGATGAGATCCAGTAGTTACAGAATTCACCTTTTAAAAGACAGAATATCTTTCAGGCCAGAAACAGAACAGGACAGCATCAGCAGATTTAAAGAAATAGCATAGCAAAAGAAGAGGTTGGTCAGTGTGCTGATAGCAGAACAGCTCAGAGAATCTAGTACTCCGTACCCATGCAGGTGAGCCACCCGGCCTCAGGCTTGTTGCCAGTGGCCATTATGACCATCAATCTGTGTATCCTTGCTCACAACCTTAATTATAAAAGAGCTTGCAGTTATAGGTAGTTTTTATAGGAAAGGAATGTACTGACTAGACAGCATGTTCTGTCTGGTCCGTTTGACAGTTATGGCTCATTTTGAATTAAAATGTTAGCATCCATCTTCATGTATCTGTCTTTTAATAGTAATATTAATAGCAACAGCAGCATTTATTGAGTGCCTTGTGAGTTTGTTTGGATTGTTACCACCTCTAAGGAACTGGATTAACTCCAAGGTGCTGGAGTTTCTCTGGACCTGCAACACTGGGGGCCAGACATGTGCTGCCACACCATGGCCCTAGCAGAGCAGCCCCGAGGCCACCTCAAGCCACTCCTGCCACACCCAGGAACCATTGCAGGAGCACAGGCCTAGACAGCACAGGGCACCTTCAGATGGTGCTGTTGCGCAAACACCAAGGTCATCATTTGTGGAAAACATCGTGGTTTTAGAAAGATATTTTCCCCATGGTCATCCAGGGACTCCAGATTAACAGAAAACCTTAATCCAATGTTTGTTAGTTCCTGTTCCTCTTGTACTTTCTTGAGGAAAGAAATTGTTTCATCTCTTGGGACCAAGAGACGTTGACTCATCTTGTTATTGCTCATAGGTATAATTTACATACATGCATATATACATTTACATGTATAATTTACACAGTAAAAAACTCTCTCTCCATGGCTTCCCCTCACCCTGGGCTTTTCTTAGTCCTGCTTCTAATCGCAGCCTAAGCTCACTGTCATTCTTTCAGCCTCAATTCTTCCTACCACTTATGCCCTGAGAGGAAACACAATGTGACTGTTTAAATCCATTCTTTTTTTTTTAATGATTCCAAGGAGAAAGAAAAACAAAACCAAAGGTCTATGGGAGAAAAAAAGGGGTGGGGTACAACTTCTGCAGAAATTAATATTGTTACATTAACACAAATTATACACTTTAAAGAAAGATATGTATGTACTGATAGTGTAGTCAATCTTTGTTGAACACATTGGTTTCAGATGCCTAGAATGCTTTCAAAATTTTA
Organism: Indri indri; assembly: GCA_004363605.1. NCBI lineage: Eukaryota > Metazoa > Chordata > Mammalia > Primates > Indriidae > Indri > Indri indri. The sequence goes on along the minus strand of RJWJ010019562.1, from coordinate 19,018 downwards.
AGGTTTTAAAACTGAAATTCCGCCCTTAAATTGGGTTGGGACAAGGATCACAGGCAGAATAAACCAATTCTAGAAAAGTTGATCTTCATTCACATTTGTCAATATTTTGTTTTTCTACAAAATACATAATTATATAATAGGCATCGATGACTTGCCACCCTTACCGGGGTTCTCCTTACCTGGAGAAGTCATAACCTCGAGGCCTATGATGTTCCAAGGGGACTGTCGTTAGCTTGGTGTAGGCACTTGCACAGTAAGTAGACACCAGAGGGTGGGGGAACCGAGCACCCCCAGGGCGCTCATTTTTCTTCTCTGTTGTTTCACCCGACACTGACCATGACTCTCCCTAGCCCGTGTCCTCCTGTGTTCCATCACCTAGTGCTCCAAACCAGCCATATGCTTCCTGTTCCTGACTACCCAAATCCGCCCTGATAATAACACTTTGAACAATGTATTGTTCTTGAAGGCTGAAAGATTATTTCCCATTGTCTTTCTTTTTTCTCACCAGCCCTTCTCTTGTCTCCCAGTTATGGCTGCATCTTGGCTGATTAAATAGTAACTTCCTCATCCTTTTTCTTCTCCACTGTCTTGTCCTTTAATGGTCTTGAACACCATGAGAGTGCTGAATGAAAACCCTTTCTTAGACAGTGGCCACTGTTGTTTCTGTATCTTTTCACATGGTAGCGATTTAGCTCTTTGGTGTTTTATGATCGTCGGGAACTGAGCTGTACATTCTTCAGTGTCCCCCATACATCATGTTGATTAGAGTTCTGAATTGTAGTGAGTAATATCTAAGATTTAATATCTTCTTACCCTAGGTCCCTTGTGAGTTTCAAGTGCTGCTCTGAGTTGATAATCAGTGATGTCCTAGACACCTTGGCCTGGAAACTGGGACATCTGCCCCGGGCCTGTTGTGGCCAAGGCTGCTAACATTGAGAAACAGTCTCAGTCTGGTATAGCATTGACATGTAGAGGTAGAGAGGCAAATATTTAAATTCATTATAAATCCCTTCATTTGAAACTTTAGTAGGTCATTTTGGTGTACTGATAGACTATTTGGAAAGGGGCTGGCAACATTGAACTAGAATATTTTAAGTACTTCTAATGCTGCCTTTATATCGATTTCTTTTTTATAATCAACCCATTAATAGACTTAAAACTCAAGGAAGAAAAAATAATGGTTGTAATTTTAAAAAAGCATTCAATTATAAGTAAAAAGCATTTTCGTATGTGTTACCATAGTTACCAAGCAGCTTTCCTGTGGTTCTAGAGGAAATGGGCTCCATTATTCGAAGTAATTCTGAGAAGTGCTTTTGGGGGAAGGGAGAAAGGAGAAAGTGGTATAGGAGGGGTCCAACCCACCCCAGAAGCAGGAAACATTACTGAAAGAGCTTTTTGGACACTGCATTTTATAGAGTCCTCCACTAAATAGTAACTGTATTTGTGAGTGGGAATTTTCTTTCAGCTGTTAGCTATAATGTGAACCAACTTAACTAGGTATCAGAATTGTGTTCAAACTTTAGAAGTCTACTGCTGCAGTTTACATGGGGTACTGCTATATTTGTTCAGGGTTTTAAATCTTTATCTAAATAAAGCAAACATTAGATGTTTCTTATATTTGCAAACACCAACTGTATCTCAAAGGGATTAAATCAGGCAAATAAAGATGAGGCCGAAATTTAAAATCTGGCCAGCCATGGTGGCTCACACCTGTAATTGCAGCGCTTTGGGAGGCCAAGGTGGGAGGATCACTTGAGGTCAAGAGTTTGAAACCAGCCTGGGCAACATAGCAAGACCCTGTCTCTACAAAAAAAGTAATTTAAAAATTAGCTGGGCGTGGTAGCACATGCCTACGGTTCCAGCTACCCAGGAGGCTAAGACACAAAGCTCACTTGAGCCTAGGAGTTCGAGTTTGCAGTAAGCTATGATCATACCATTGTACTCCAGCCTGGGTGACAGAGCGAGGCCCTGTCTCTAAATAAATAAATAGATAACTAAAAAAAATCTAAAGAAGCTGGAAGTGGCAGTTTTTGAACTGGAAGGAGAGTACATCTATCTCTGTGCCTTTGGTCTTAATAGTATTTATTAAAATTTAATGTAAAATTTTTATAGTATTTCATGGGCTTAGGGCTAGGTAGGGGTTAAATTTTATCTCATATTTTGCTAAAAGATGATTTTCTCTGGAGACTGGGCGGCTGTTGGATCCCACCTAGTGACTGCAGAAGAAATCTTATTAGAGTTGACTCCGTGTAACTGGCAGAACTGGAGTGGAAGGGATGGAGAGGAGTTCTGCAGGGTGGCAGAATGAGAGCCAGTGAGTGCAGAGGGTGAGAAGGGTCTGGAGAGTCCGAGCGACAAGGTGGGTGAGGTCTGGACAGTGGCTGAGAACCTTCCCAGCAGTCGGAGCCACTCTTCTGTCCCACATCAGGAGGAAGCAAGTGGGATGGACATTTCATTTTGGAGGAAGGAGTCTTTGACATCTGAAGTCATCATAGTGTGTCTTAGACAGCTTCTTCCACTCTCCCCGACTCATAGACCGGTTCTTCTTTTTCCTCCCCCAGAACTGCCCTAACGTGAAGCCTTTTCTTCTCTCCCTCTAGCCATGCTCCTGTCCCACCTAAACCCCAAGTCTACCTCCACAGCCTCTTGTGTGGTCCCTCTCTCCTCCGTGACCACAACCCCTCCATGACCGCTGGCCCCGGCTCCATGGTGTGATTTGTTAAGGTCTAAGGAAAGTCCTATAGTACTTAGAGTCCTACAGGAAGTAGTTGTTACTGAACTTGAAGAAACTGGTAAAGCCACACATAAAACACAGTTTGAAAAACTTATTAAAATGTATTAAGAGCATTTAACGTTATAGTTAGATAATCACTGTTCATAACTACTGTTCTGCCATAGAACTTGGCTAAAATAGTCTGGGGGCTGATGGACATTTAGGGGGGCATTTTTGCTGTGGAAAGGCCTCTGCACTGGCATTTCTCACCCTGCTGCTGGGAAAATTGTCAGCATGTGCCAGCCCACACCAGCCCTGCGATCAAAGTCTTCTATTTCCAGTTACATCCAGTAGGCGTAGCTGTAGCTAATCCGAAACCTATGGCGACAGGCTCAGTGATTATTCAAGGAGGAGGGGAGCGGGGCTTGGCCTGCTGGGTCAGCTGGCCAGCAGGGCAGGGCAGATGCTGCAGGCGACGCCCCGCTGGCTCCTCCTGATGCCTGTTCAGGCTGCCTGACTGAGCGCATCTTCAGTCCTTTTCACTTTGTTCTCTTGTCCACAGAGTCCCACATTATATGTGGTTATTTTTTCACTACCCTAAAAATCAGACAAAACACTTTGCTCTCCTTACATATTACAGGCCATTTTTAAGGAGTTATGTAGCCACAAGGATCTTTAGAAACAAGTCCTCCCAAGAGCAAATGATAACCTCTGTGGGGTTTTAAAGTAGAATTCCTTTTGAAATGCAGTACTACAGCCCACTAAATTGCTACTTTCTTAGCCTAAGTAGAGTCTATATGATGTCTGAGTAGCAACTTTAACAATTTCTCGAGACTGATGCTTTTGTCAATTATGAAGAGACTTCCCATTTCCTAGACCATGGTCTCTGTCAGCATTTTTGTGTCTCCAATTACTGTTTGGACTCCATTTCTCCCTTTGTCTTTACTTTCAGTATTTTTCCTTTGTTATTTTGAGTGTATCCTCGTGAATCACCATGAATCCATTTTCGGAATAAGGCATGGTATAAATCTCATATCAGATATACCTGAAAAGTTTTATCTGCTAATAATTAAAGAATCTCCACAGCTGGTAGCAACTTGAACACTATCAAACGGTGACATTTTTTGTTGGTTCCATTTTCAATGTCAGTCCTGCCTGTGTCTTCTGGGACATTTAAAGTTGCTACCAGAAAGTTATGTGGCTATGGAGACTCTGCTTGTGAATTCAGTCCAGCTGATTAATCAGTGTCAACCCAAAATAAGTGGTGTCCTAATTGATTTCGTTTCTGGGGAGTTGAGCACTAAGTGGTCCCTGGGACTGTCTGCCTTCTCTCTGTTTGGAAGTCCTGCCTGACAGTCAGAGCTGCTGCTGTAGCTTCTTTCTTTACTCATCCAAAAGCTAACTAAAATATTCCAATGCTATCTGTTATCTGCCTACTGACTTTAATGACTATCTGGATTGATTTTAAAAGGCCATTGTAAAACTGCATTTCAAAATTAAGTGATCAGCAAGCACAGGTCTGGTGGGTGGCATTGTAGAACAGATGAAGCCAACTGTGATTTCTCTGAATCATCTCAAATCCAAAGTGGGACAAGGTACATGCCCGGAGAAGCTGAAACTGAAGTACATGGAAAGGTTTGTTTATGAAAACCATGCTCTCGACAGCCCACCCTCTTGTGTTTACAAAGGTAGGTTGATTAATCAGCTTATGCCACATATCCTGCCATAAAACGATGTATGTTTGCTTACAATTAAGGTGGATGTGGGCGTGGTGCACTTCACTCCCTTGGTCCAGCCCAAGATAGAGCAGCCGTTCAAGCTGGTGGAAAAAGTCGTTCAGAATGTATTCCAGTTCCGAAGGAAATACTGCCATCGAGGGCTTGGGTAAGAATGTTTTCTCTTCCTTTCAGTAGTAGTTTTTATTAAATCCTCAGTCACTTTTAAAGATTAAGGACTTTGTTTTCATGATTCATAAAGCTCTCCGTGAGTATTATCCTTAGTTTAAATCCTGTGACGAACAAAACCTGACTGCCACTGATAAAAAGCAAAGCCTTAATTTAACCTCAGATGGCACTTACAGATTGGTTTTATCAAAAGTGCAACCTCAAACTGGTGATTACACAGCTAATGCTGACCCTGTACTGGGGTTTTCATCGAACGGGGACTGGCTGCTCAGCGTAGGCACATTGGCATCTTCAGGGGACGAGGCAGAGCATAGTGGTGCAGGGTCTGCCTGCCTGGATGGTCCCCGAAGTGACCACAGTGAGAGTGCAGAAAATAGTTAGGCCCAGTTATAATCTGTTTAAGAAGACAGAAAGTGTGTATTTTTAAAAAATTTCCATCTAATACAGTCAACTTTTAGCTGTTTAAAGGGGCTCAGCTTTATGGGCACTTATTTCTCATTTTCTAAAACCTCCTTACATAGCTTCATTTTAATTCTCTTTCTGCTGGTGTGAAGTGTCCCGTTAGCATGAAATTACTTCAGGTTTGGCTAGGCAGCTGCATCCTGAAACCACTGCAATCCACAAAACCCACTCTTGAGGACTTCATTCAGATGGCTGATGTTAACTCCTCAGACTGCCACTTGTTGACTGTAATTAAGCCAGTATTCCTACCTTACCAGGTAGTTCCTGCTTCTCTAGCAGAGATTTAAGATGCAGAGCTGGTGACAGAGATGCCACTGGCCATCTTGGTGCTAAGTAGAATGAAGGCACCCCTCTGACTGCTGCAGCCCCATCAAGGGTGTGCTGTTGGCAAGTGGAGCACAAACTGGATCTCGGCTCACACTCACCTCCCTGCAGAGCTCGACTCATATGAGTGTACATGATTGCTCTGATTTGTGAGGGGAAACAAATCACAAAAAGTATATCCTGCCTTTGGAAATCCTGGAATTGGTGTGAGCCTAGAGCTGGTCCTAGTGTTTCCAAGGCAACCCCCAGCTAAGTGATGGGCCCCATTCATTTCGCGTACACAGTTCTCTGTACAGATATGGATCAAATACTGTGAGCCACTTTGACCTGTGGGTGTCCTTCAGTCATACCACACCACAATCGTTCCAGGTGCTAGAAACCATAATCAGTCCCCCTTGCTGTGCAGCTGAACTTAGATTTATGTTACTTCAGCCTGAAAGTGTGAAGGACACGCAGTTCCTTGTTTAGAGGACCATCAGCCTATAGGAACCCCTCAGTCTCCACTGGCCATGACATCAGGCCCTTTGGGATGAACTCCGTGGAGCCTCTGAGACTCGAGAGAAGACAATACAATCCAGGAGTAACTTTGCAATATTTAGTAGTCAGTTTTGCTATTCATTTTAAAATAATGATTCAGTTTTGTTAGATGAAACTTGAAATAAATACTGTACTCCAAATCAAAGATGCTTCAGAAATATCTTAAAGCAGGGAATAACTATTTGTATTTTCATATCAAGTGTTTTTTAACTTTACAAGAGAGGCTGATAGAGTATCAAAACTGGAGATTTTTCAACAAGGGATATGTATAAATTTCATATCATCAAAATGAGGCAAATCAAGCTTATATTTCCACAAGAATACAGCTGAGCAGATGTTACTTTAAACTTAAAGATACATGTATTGATTTAGCTTTGGAAAATACTTTCCCTTGGTGGACACACCTTGCAAGTCAGGTTAGAACTGCCTCCAAGGGTAGGTGATACTTGGTGTTGTAACCAAAGAGGCTCCAGCGGCCTCCGCCACTCCCTCAAGTGTCAGTTGTCAGGAACCATGTCATTTTCAAATGAGGAGAGAAGGAATTGTCATGATTGCCCAAATTTAAGTAAAATTGATTTTTTTCTCTTCCCTTCAGAATGTTATTCCCCGAAGCACAGCGCTTAGAAAGCACGGGCAGGCTGTTACAGTGGGCGGACGTGGACCCTACTCTTCGGCCCAGCCAGCTCTCCATCTCACACTTTAAGAGCCTCTGTGATGTGTACAGAAAAATGTGTGATGAAGACCCGCACCTCTTTGCATATAATTTCAGAGAAGAACTCAAGCAAAGTAAAAGTAAAACTCAGGAAAAAGACAATGACAAGGACAGTTACAGGCTCTAGCTGCTGCTCTGGGGGCTGGCACCCTGCAAGATGTTGATTTTCATGTGGCGCTTTTTATATATGTGTACACTCTTTTGTCTTTATAGGATGACAGTAAAAATACCAATGACCAGATGCGACTTATTTTGCCTTTACTGTACAGCTTGGTAGAGAAAATAAATATCATCAAATAAGGTACAGTACAAGCTTTCTTTTAATATATATACTGCATAGATATGACATGGGTAGTATAAACAGCATTTATTACAACCTTACAAAAATGAAGTAGCTGCACATCTTGCCCCTAAACCACATTAAAATAATTTAAATGTTTTAAATAAAGTAAAAACTAACAGCTCAAAGAAAATGCCCAGAGAATTGAAAAAAAATGACCCTTTTAAAAGCTATTAATCACAACCTCCCCAGCCTTACTTTTTCCACGTAAAATAAAATTGCATTCTAATTATTTTAAGTTAAGGATTCTAAATCATTTTGATACCTGCCCAAAAGGGATATAAACTAATTTACAGATTCTGACCAGTTTAGTCTAGTTTTCTGATCCACAATAAATTAAAATAACTTAAATCTTTACAACTATTTTGTGGGAAAATGTATACTGCACAAAACCCAATAATGATGAATAGTTTTTCTGCAATTTCCACTTTTCCACCAGTTTAAAAGTAAAATGAGCAATTTAACCCATATCTGGATTGAACTGCACTATGATTTTCCATGGCTCTCTGTTTCATAAAAACAATCCTCATTGACAACCGAGGTTAAACTCTGGACACTGAATTCTCGCTCTAGAACAGAATTTAGATCCATGTTGGCGTTTTCAGAATGACTGTCAAGGGACTGGTGACGAATCTGGGCCTTGATCAGAGTTCCTCTGTCCCTCTTGGTGCTGTTTGCTTTTCGTTTAATGGGGCAGAAGTGCCCCCGGACCAATCTGGGCTGCTTCCCTCCTTTCCGACCCTCACCCACCTCTGTGCCAGGCTGGGCTTCTGCTGGCAGTTGAGCGTTGGGGTCCTCAGAGATTCTCAGCCTCTGGAACTGAATTTCGATGTCTTTGGTAGGGCTGCCCCGTTTCAGAGTCTGGTGGTAGTCATCATCTTCATCGCTCAGAATATCACTCTCTTTGATGAGATTGTCCACAAAATCTGCCAAGCCGGAGTGAGGGTATTTCCCAGGAGACACACTCTTGGAGTCCTGCCTGCTCTCGGCCGTGTGGCAGCCGCTGCTCTGGGTGCTGCTGCTCAAGCTGCACTCGTCTGAGTCCAGCGAGTTGCCCTTGCCAGTCTCGCTGGTCCACTCACTGCTGGAGGAATTCTTGAGGACTTTCAAAGACCTGGAGGAAGCTGCAATGAGAAAAGCACATTTCCCCTTATGATACAGAAAAAGGTTATACAATATATAATTTTTGCCTAATAGGTTGTAAGATTTAATATCTGAATTAAGTATTTTATGATCTGACTTCAATTACTATCCTGGTATTGAGGCAAAAACATGTAAATACTGCAAGCATGGAAATTTTTGACTTATGTTTATTTAAACTTGTATGTCGGGATTCAGCATTTTTAGATTACTAGAGCTCAGTTATTTGGCTGAAACTTTTCTAAGGGATATGATTCTTTTTTTGCCAATGAGTAAATTGAAAAGTTTATTAAAATCTAGGCTCCTTTCACTTTAAGTAATGATATTATTACTCTGTAATTTGGTAATCGAGGTTACACCATATTACACCTTACCTTGTTGCTCAATTAAAAGTAGAAAAGTATTATCTCATTAGAACTGTCTCTGCTGGAATGTCTAGCCAACTTTCTGGGATTTGATATTATAGATGTTTAATCATTTATGTGTATGTTTAATTACATTTTCTTGGATTGAAAGGAAAAAGGGAGTTCTCAGTTTCAGTGTTTCTACAGCAAGAGCAACAAATTTTTGATGGCCAGTTTGACAATGGAGAAAATAGAAAATATACAGTAAATCTGAAGATTTGAAAAGAAAAAAGCTACCCATTTTGTAAGACTAAAAATAACAAAGATGATAAAATAGTTCATATAGAAGTAATATTCTGAAAACTTAAGCTGAAATATTAGAAACTTTAAGAATAGCATGATTTGGAATGTTTACCTGCTGACTTACTGATTGGGTAAGAACATGTATACAGATGCTCCTTGAATTATGATGGGGTTACACTTGCGAACAGCATAGCTTAGCCTGGCTTACCTTAAATTTGCCTACAGCTGGGCATTCATCTAGCACAGAGCCTGTTTCATGATGAAGTGCTGAATATCTCATGTAATTTACTCAATACTGTAGTGAAAGTAAAAAACAGAATGTGTGGGTACTCAAAGTGTGATTTCTACTGAATTTGCGTATCACTTTGGTAAAGTCACAAAATTATTAAGTTGAACCATCAGAAGTTGGTGACTGTCTGTGTTAAGTTTTGACCTTGCAGATGGCTGGCATGGTTCTGAGCACTGAGAATACAGGGAGTACAGCAGAGTCCCTGGACTCATGTACATCTTAGTGGAAGAAAACTATGTCAGCTGGTGGTAAGAGGAGAGACTTGGAATTGGAGGTGGTTATATTTTATAAAGTAATGTGTGGGAGCGAGAGGCACGTTCAGGTCTCTTAAAAGGAAATAAAGTTACCCCTGATCATTTACAAAGTGATGACTCACAGCTGTGTTACAAGAGCATATATCCTTTTCAGGAAGCTCATAATGTTTTCTTGAATAAACACAAGGGTAGCAAAATTCTCACCTAATTTGGCTGAAACAGGAACTCGGTTCTTAAGAGGCACCAGGCGATCCTTACATGTTTTCTCCAGCGGTAATTCACACTTTATGTGACGCCTGAAGTTCTCCCTCAGAATAGAACGAATCACCTTAACAATGTTGGTTTTGCTTTCGCTGTCACTGGCGGGGAGAGAACAGCAGTAGTATCCAGAGTGTTCATGGCACTTCCTCCCCCACCCCTTTGTGCTCCTGTGGCACATCATGCTGCCTTGCACCACCCAGGCCAGACCGCCACCAACCCGTGCACCACGCTTTCCTCACTCACGAAAGGAGGTGAGAACCAATCATTCTATGATTTGGGTATGTGTTTAATCAATGTGTTCTTCTACTAGAGCCTCAGTTGCCTTTTTTTGAGGGGGATAGGTATGACCCTGATGTCATCAAAATTCAGGAGGGCACCAAAAATAAACTTTTCTTAAGAGACATGATTCTCTGTTACTTCCACTGGTTTTAATTTTTAGAAGTCAGTAATACCTGCAACACAATTGAAAGATGGTTTCTGGCCGTCCTTCTATTTCTGACTTTGTATGGATTAGCTCCCATATGGAATTATTTTCTGTCCCTGTGTAAAAGAAAAAAGAATCGAGTCTACAACTTTGCCAAAAATGCTTTGGTTAAAAAGATTTGTGAAGTTTAAAACTCACAATTTAAAAAAGTCAAATATTCCCAATCCTGACTCTTACCATTTCCTTCTGTGGTTCATTCTATATATGATTTTCACAAATAGTTACAAAAACTGAAATACTTCTTAGTTACTTTTTACATTTCTTGCTAAAGTTTTTCATCCATCTGAACCTATTTCTCCCTACCTCTGGACCCGGTCTCTCTGGGAAAGAGGTTCGAGGGATCCTATTCTTCAGTCCTTCGCCCATTCCTTGCAGGGAACGACAGTAGGATGAGCTGGGGCAATGGTGGCGCAAGGGGCCCCAGGTGCAGTCATACACAGGGGACATGTGCACCAATGACAAAAATTAAACGGCCCAGAACATCACTGCATGCCTTAGCCTGTTGGCCCTTTCTGTCACCAGAGGCAATGTCACCAAAGCAAGGTTATTCTGGATGGATCTCTCAGCATTTTCCAGGATCAAAGATTTGTTTCTGTTTTTATATCACTTGTAGTACTACCTAATCTTAAAGAATTTTCTAGTGTATTCTAAATTTGTAAAAATTTAAATTTGTAGACCTTTGTTTAACAAATTTTAGGGTATCATGAATATTAGGCAGAAAGAAAAATGTTGAAAACTGTTGATAGGGAAAATAAGGAAGCAAGGAAGAAAGGCATTTGACAAAGAGAAGCCACCCACTGGCATTAAGTTTCTCCCAAAGTCTGTAAAGAAACAGCAGAACCACTTCTGTTGTTCTCATTTTCCTTGCCTATAAAATAAAAGACAGCAAAAACTATACCAAGGGCCTTTCCTACTGTTTCATTCCACAATTCAAGTATGTCTCTTAAAATGCTTTCTCTGGCGTAGCACTACACGGAACAGTTACCTGCTGTATTCCCCAGTCTGACTTGAAGTGTGGAGATGGGGATCAACCAGCGGAATTTGAATGGGTCCAAGTCGGCAGAGCTGTGTGCAGGCCGGGAATTTGAGGGCTGTAACAGCAAGGCCCACCAAGAAAAATGTTAAAGGAAGCTCTCACCCAGGGAGGACATGTGCGCAGCAAATGGAAGCTTACGTTCTCCCTGTGTGCAAGGGTCTGAGCAGCTGCGTGGGTGTTCAAGGCACAGACACGAATCAGGTATGCACCCAGTTCTCGAAGACCTCACATGCTTGGTGGGGTAGGCCAGAGTCGTAGTTTGGGAACACAGAGTTCCGGATCTCTAAGCGAAAATGGCGACCAGGCCTTCCATGTCCTCACGTCACGTCTGAATGGTAAAATGGCTTAAGGTATCCACAGCCAAGCTTTGTTTTTGGTTTGGTTTTGTGTGCATGTATGAGTCAAGGTAAAAGGCATTTTAAACCAAAGTTTCACAGACTCCCATGTTTATGGAACAAACACGGGCCATGTTTAGGGATATAAAAGCTGATTTTGTATGCAGGCCCTCACATGGGTGTCTATGTATTCTTTTAAAACAGACATCTTTCATAGGGAGACTCAGAAGTGCCCCGAGTATGTGATTTGGTTAGTTACCCTCACCCTCAGAATAAGTATTAGCAGTCAGTGAGGCCTTGGTGCTCAGTGGGCTTTTCAATTCGACATTAATAGGAAGATATAGTCGAGAAAAGGTAACTTTAATTAAAATTAATTCTTACCAATTTCTTTTTCAGTTTGCAGTTTTCTTTATAAACCAGTATGACAGCTCTCTTAAAAACTAGAGAAAAGAAAGGAAAGTCTTTTATTATTTTGTACAAATTCTTCCAAGGTTAAACTAAAGCTGAATGTTTTAGTAGAACAAAGCTCTTCAAGTTCATGAATCTCACTATGCCAACACATGAGTGAATAAGTGGTACTTCTCTTTTGTTCATATTTGAACTATGCAGAAGTACCTGCCTATTTAAAAGCTATTATCTGAAGTAGATCCTGGCTTTAATTCTTTTTTTGTTTGTTTTATTGAAAGCTGAGGACATTGTGTTCATCTCAGTGGCAACACACTGTCACTTGCTCTCCAGACTCTCAGAATTAAGACATCTTGAAATGCAGCAGACTATTAAGATAGCAGGTTTCAAAAAAGCCCCCGGGAGATTTGTTCCAGTAACACTTGGCCTGCACCAAGCAGCAGAAGGGAGAACACGATGATGAGTATGCAGAGCAATGGCGTTTTAAATAGTTGGAGGCTGGCTGTGTTAAGTCACCAGCCGTTACAGCAGTTCCTCTAACTCCTGGAAATCAGCACTTAGCTGGGCTGATGGGTTAGTGAAGGTATCCATCACTGCCAGCCTCGTTTATGTTTACATTCTTTCGAGGTCAGACGGGATCGGGCGCGGTCAGGGCGGTGCGGCTGGCCATAGACTGTTTACATTCTTTCGAATGGAATACTAACCAAATACTGTGAGCTCAAGGTCCTTTCTGGCTTTTCCGAGAGACAGAAATGGATTCAACCAGGAAACCGTAGAGTGCATCAGAAGTTCCCCCATCGACAGTTCTGTTACCTAGATTGTAAAAACAGGAGGTAAAGAAGATGTGGACACCCCAAGAGTGGACTGTCTCATGTAAGAGAGTGAATCACATATGTGCTAAAGTACATTCTGTTTGGTTGTGGTGGTCCCTGTAAACATGGGGCCTTAAATAGTGGAGGTTTCAAAACAGGAGTTAAGCATCAAACTGTTGGATAAACAACATAAAGGTGAAGGCATTTTGCTTCAGTGCACGCTTGTAGGCAAGACGTGTCACACATCCTACTCCAGTTCCATAACATTAATTCTACCACAGTGTCCTTGTTCGGCCAAAGTGCCTTTGTTAACTTTTACCACGGGATCCTAGTACATTCACTACCACCTCTTACTCAGGCTGCTAATAAAAATGTGCCAATACTGAAACTGACCATAGTAAAAAAATTGAACTCTGACTCCTTTCTGTTCTTGCCATTTTCTATTTAAACTATGTTGCTACCTGTATGTCGGCTTTAAAAGCACAAGATTCTAAATTTAGCAATCAGACAAAAAAGAAAAATACAGATAATGTCAAATCCCACTTGTTCTAGTTTTATAAGTAAGCAGGTAACCACCAGTTTTAACATTAAAAAGAGAAAAATAAAAAAGGAAAAACCCTAGGCTCATCTCCACACACTGGTTCCCACTTCCTTTCTCCAGCCCTTTCCTGGCCACGCCTTCCACGGTATGTCCCAGCCTCAGCCCTAGCCCTGGGTCACACCTCGTGCCCCACAGGAAAGGAGCGAGGGGCAGGGAAGGAGCTCAGTGACACTTCTTTGTTTTCTTAGTACCATGTTGTCACAACATACGGTTACATTTTTAGACCAATGTAATGAATTTTATGTTACATTCATATATAAATCGTGTGGTTTATTATACACATTAACATCAAGACACTTTTAGGCATTTTCTCCTCCAAAAAAGTCCTAACAGGGCAGCCTACTCTGGAAGGTCACCTCCACACCCAGTAACACATGCAGCGGGCCTCGGCCCAGGCGCCTCACAGACCTCCTTCTCCGTCCCGCTCTGCTCTGCTACTAGCTGGTCGAACACAGTCCCATAGTCCTCATAGATCTTCTGCATCTCATTGATGTGGCTCGCTACTTTTTCCATTGCCTTTAGTGCTTCTGCAAAATACGAAATCATATTTATTTTATAGTTGTTTGTTTTAAATCCCACCCAACAGCAGTAATGAAAGCACTCAAGATTCAAGCCAGGATTTGAGACCAGCACTCACTAACAGCAACATCATTCAGGTCTTGCTCACCACAGCCCATTGTTATCTAGCTATTATAACAAAGAACAGCAAAATTACCTTCCACCTTGAATTCTCTTGGAAATGAGGCAAGCATAAGTGAAAAGTGTCACTAATATAAGAGCAAATACTTATTGAGCACTTTCTACTTGGCATGTATCACAGTAGGTGATTTACATGAATAATCTCATTTAATCCTCACAGTAACTCAATGACTAATCAGTCCCATTTTACAGATGAGGAAGCTGAGGTGCAGGGTATTCTGCCAGAGTTCCAGAGAAGAAAAAAAGGAGTAGAGCAAGAATTCAAACCCCAGACTGGCCCCAAGGCACCAGCTCCCCAGTGTTGCCTCTCCTCCCGGACACTGGGATCCAAGTGTAAACAGAATGTACAAATGCCCCTGTGAATGACTGACTGATCAACTGTGAGCATTTGTACATGGTGTTTGTTTGTAACTCTTTATGAGGGCACACCGGGGACAAAATCAAAAAACAAAATTTCAGGTCACCCCCAAATTCAGTATTTTTCTATACTTTATTCTTTTGATATTTTAATTCAATCTGGAGAGAAGTGTGGAAGGAAATTTGACAGAACCATTTTTAAAGATCATCTTAATGCAAAATGAGTTTTTTATATAATATGAATGTTGAACATAATTAATATCATTTACTGTGATATAAAAAAATTCTTTCTCCTTTGTTGCTTATGATACGAAAGTATGCTTGTCATGGAAAAAGAGCCACTTTATACTCTTCTTAGTATTTATTATTCAGTAATACTAAAATGTGTTCATAAGTCTATTTCTCTCCCCAGGAATTTTATTACTTAAGGTTTAACCTAATCTCCTAGTTTCGATATATGGAGAACAAATCACCGGTTATCTCTAACCCAAGTAAGGCATCTCTTTAAGTATACTCTATTTACTATCAAACCACAAGGCTTTGTGTTTTTGACAAATTGTTTCTCAGGCCAGTAATTTCAGCAGTTACAGACAATAACACATCAGCATCAACTTTAAAGCATAATCTGTCATTGGGGATTTGGTCTCAGGGTCTAGCTCTGCTCAGAGATCTCCACAAGGTGGAGCCTCACCCAGCAAATTCCATCAGCAGCACACGGGCAGCAAACATTACAAAACTTCACGAAGTGGCAGCAAAACGGGCCTGATTTTGGGTTCTGGCAGCACTGTTTACTAGCCAAGTAACCTGAGGTAATTATTTCTTTTAAAAATGAAGATAGAATCATCCCTCCAGAGGAGTTTAACGCTACTCCAAAGGAATAATTTTTACTGAACTATTTGTAGACTCTAAAGGACTGGCTGTATATCTAGCTATTTTCACATGTTAAAATTAAACCTAAGATTAACAATCACAACGCCGAAAAATGATGCAGAATGTGCCACTAGCGTGGAAGAGGTGAGCTCACAGGCCTAGGCTGTGGCAGGCAGCCCCTGACAGCCCACACTCCCTTCATGCACGCGGCAGGGATCAGTGGCCTCACCTGTCAGGTGATAGTGTTCCTCACTCTCGTGGTCCGTCAGGGACACGAGCTCCTTGAGCAGCAGAGGGTACTTGAGCACTCTCTGAACTGGCTTGATGAGGTAGGACTCCAGCGTGGAGGAGTGCTGCTTGGTGGGGTTCCGGGCATCCAGAAAAGCCTTGAAGGCTTTATCGGTTTTAGCTGTAAGCAGATGGATAAAAGACCCTTAGAAGATGTGGGATGAATTAAATTCTTCACTTCTCTTTTAGCAGTCATACAGCATCCATTTCATAGTCTTCCTAATGCCACGCACTAATAAAAACCCAGCACACCAGTGGGTCAAGCAGTCAGCTGTCAGCACGGGATCCGCATCACAGCTGACAAATCCCTCGAGCTACGGGAGCTTACCGGGATGGAATGCAGCCCTCACAGCGACTTTAAAGGTCTGACTTTTTTTAAAGACATATTTCACGCATACCCACGAGAGAGACTGTTATGGGTAGCCTAAAAAGTGAGTTTCAAACAATTCATAAAGCCACAGAACTATGTTATACAGAGCCTACACCATATCCCACAAAAGATTCTTACGGAAAAATAAACCAGTGTTCCCACTGGCCTAGCTGGTTGTTGCATATTCTTATTCTATACACCGAAGGGCTATTTGAAAAGCAGTATCTTTTTTCCTTTAAAATAAGATGATTTATTATTTCACCATAGCCTGCAGCCTTCCCCTCCACAGCTCCAAGCAGACTCAACCTTCTTGCACCCAGAGCCACAACCCATTCCACCAAGTGGCTTTAGGACCCTCTTTGGCAGTGAAAACCGCCTTCCTGTTCAGTGTGAGTGCCATGAAGGGCGCAATACAGGATCCAGGTGCATTCAGTTTGCATGCCAATGGATACACCAGCTGCCACTTTGGACTCCAGCAGTTGGAAATGTTGCCCAGCTGTTTGAAATGTGGCTAATTTGAATGAAGATATACCCTTATTGGGGGTTCTGTTATCAGGGCAAAATCTACAACATCTAGAGATATGGTACCATTCCGAATGTGATTACCAGACCAAGAGGAAGGGAAGATGATCCTTCATCTTTGTGATAAAAGAGGAACTGAGCGAGCCACTGGTAGCCTTTTATTTTGCTATGGACTGTCAGTAAGAAGGTGTCTGTGGGAGGAAATGCCGATGGAGTCCAAACTCTGTTGAAAGCAACTAGAAAAGATGGAGTTTGGCTGGGTCGCGTTAACTTGAAGCACCATAAGACTCCATTTTTTTTTTAAACTTGAGGATTTTCTTCTATGAAGAGATACTATGAGGTTCTGGATTAAAACCAAATGGCAAAGCTGCAATGGGAATGGATTAACACTATGCATGTCAGGATACACCTCTACATGCCCTCCATGACAGTACGGAGAGAAGGAAACATTGAAGGAGCAACCTCTGGAAATGAGTTTTTCTCAGTTCCACCCAAGAGACTTTCATTTTAGTTAGCACACTTGTATGTTTGGTGGGGGTTGTTTGGTGATGGTTTATTTATAGTGGCTCCTCAGGCTTAAGAAGCTTAATCAGGAAAAAAAAAAAAATGACATGTCATGCATTTCTTTCTACCCCCATCTAGGGCATGTAGTTGCAAGTTTTTAGAGAAAGTAATTTTTCAAGAAAAGAAGCCAGATGTAATTTAACAGCAAAGTGACACATAGCCAAGCAGCAGCTTTGCTTTTAGGCACACATGTTCACTGCTGCCAATAAACTGAAATAAATGGAAACCTCTCCCTTCAATATCCACTGCTTTCAAGGTCAAGAATGGAGCATGATACATCAAAATTGCACTTACCCTGACTTGTTACATACTGATTTACCCTTTATTAATAATAGTTAAAAATACAAAAAACACAGCTATAAAAGTTATGAGCAACTTACCTCGCTCTAGAACCTTCTGTACTTTAATGTGATTAGCACAGAATCCACTGTACAGTTTAAAGTGGTCCGCATAATAAAGGAAAGAGCCTCCAAGGGAAAACAGCAATTTCTAGATGGGGAGAGGAGAAAGTCAAATCAGACATGGTTTAGTCAGTGTGTGCTGGCCTTTGGCCTGGCATTTGACAGCTGCATGGCTTTCGTCAGACTCCACAGCACTAAGGCCTGCTCCATCCACACAGGAGATGGGGCACAGCCTAGGCCCTCCCCTGGCAGATCTTTAGCTTAACTAAAAAGTTTCGGAAGCAGAGGCTACTGACACAGTGTACAAAGGACCAGAAAGGAAGTTCTATAAAAATATATCCGACAAGGTGGGATATAAATGATCTCAGAAGTTAATTAATTAAGCTGACTCTCGGTTACTTGGGGCAAAGGATGCTGTCTGTATAGTTCAGGTCCCCTTACTACTGCCTTCCACATTTTCTTCCCTGGAGGGCTTCCTGCCAGGCACTGCAGCTTACACTGATGCTTCACAGAAGAGAGGGCTCCACCAGAGCACCCTGAAACCTGCACTCCTCATCCCAGTTTCACATGACCAAAGAGATGAAGCATCAGACATGGGCTAGGTGCTCTTGCCTCAGAAGCAGTCAGCCCACATACCCTTCAGAAAAGGTGAGTGCAGAGCTCGTGCACAGTCAGCAACCAGGCTGGTAGTGCTGCCCAGACTTCTGACTACCAGCAGCATTTACACCAGGAAAAAAAAAAAAAAAAAACAAAAACGTATCCTTCTTGTCCACTGCCAGAGGACAGCAGTGCTTTGGAAGCTCTCAAGTTATCTTGACAACAGTCAAGGGACAACAAATTCTTTCTCGAGGGAAAATTTTGCACCATGCTTTAAACATAAATACTCACTCTAAACTGCGAGGGAGTTTCTAGTATGTTAAAGTCAGATGACGCTGAAATCCCATCCTCCAGAGTCTCCAGAAACACCTTTTGAAACTCAAGCATCTCTGGCAAACTTCCAAAAAGTGACTCCATCTGTATGAAGATCAGGATTTGTAAAGAGGGTATTAGCCAGTAAGACCTAGATACCGTGCTAACTCTTAAGCCCACAAAGAAGTCATTCACCAAAAAGTAGACAGAAGTAAATCCTTTAAGAAGACAGCATGATCATTATGGGATATAGTTTATACATAGAAAATTTTATAACTCCAGCCCCTATAATTCTGTTTCTAGAATAACTTTTTAAGTATTCTTCCAAGATGTAAAATTCTCAGAATTCAAATTGGGAAAAATGTATCTTAGTAGAAAAGAACAAAGTATGTGCTCTAACATTAAAAGTGTATGTATTGAAATGTAATTTTTGGCCACACCTTCTACTACAAAAAGAGCATGACCATCCTTCTGCCTTTGTAAACTTTTTGCCACAGAGGCCACATAAATGGCTTAGGAGGAGGCCATGCCTGGGACTCTCTGAAGACCCTTAAGTCTTGGAGGTCCTTCTGGGATCAGTAGAGATAGATAATCTCTGAGGAGGTTTGTTAAAAGGCCAAGGGAGACAAACCTATGGATCAGTGGACGGAAGGATGGTGATCATTATTACCTCGTCCTGGGTAAGAAAGGTCTCACTCTGAAGTGGCTCCAAGTACAATTCAAAGAGGCAGCTCAGATCCTGAAAGACAAAAGAAGAAAGTCTCTTTAACACTTAACTCTCC
>RJWJ010019561.1:0-30098 GCA_004363605.1 Indri indri | reverse complement strand
ACGCATTCTACTAAGCGAAGTATCCCAAGAATGGAAAAACAAGCACCACGTGTACTCACCATCAAATTGGTAGTAACTGAACAACATATAAGTGTACATATGAGAATAACATCTATTGGATGTTGGGTAGGGAGGGAGGGGGAAGGGGGAGGGGCGAGGGGGAGGAGGGGACGGATATATGCATACACAAAGGGTGCAATGCGCACCCTCCGAGAGATGGACACGCTTGGGACTGGGACTTGGGGGGAAGGGGGGGCAAGGGCAACATACGTAACCTAAACATCTGTACCCCTATAATAACAAACAAACAAAAAAAACCCTTTCTCCCAAATTCTCCAGGAGATGGATGTGAGAAATTCCTCCCATCTCCTCACATGGCACCTGTGATATTAAACTCTTTCCGTGCTATAATCCCTGCTGTCTCAGTGTATTGGTGTCCTCTTGAGCAGTGGGCAGTGAACCTGGTTGGGCTGTAAAAGAGGTGGAAGGCAGAAGATAAAGCGGCACTGGATATGCTGAGTTAAAGAACAAATTTGAGTGAAGCAAGCAGCTCAGATGAAGAAGAGACTACTATTCTTTCTCAAAATATACCGCAAAAGTAACCTAGTTCGCCACCTCCTAAAAATATTGGAAATACGGAGGGGCTTACCTAAGAGCTCTGGGAAAAGTGAAAACCCAGCATCCCTGTTGACATTTACAGAGTGATGATTCATTCCTTTTATGGTGATATATCCCAGGTGCGTACAACCATTGGTACTATCCCAAATGAAATGGAAAAAAAAGTCATCACATAACTCCAGCTGGTGACAAAATTTTCCTTCACTTTCAAAAGGTGATGCTTGGAAAGAGGGCAAGAAAAAGACCGATGCCTAAACAGTTATGTCTTTGCGTTCCACAGTCATAGAGGAGAGTGTATGTGCTAAAGTGAATAGGTTGTTCCAATTTTGCCATCGTTACCCTTACTGTGCCCGGAACATTGAAAGAGGAAGCACATGACACTTGCCCTAAGACCCTGGTGATTTCCTCTTAATGTTTTTTACCTTCTGAAAGAATATTGAGGATTCTGGAAAGGGTCCATCAAAAGCCAGGTTTAGATGGTACAGTGCCTCTAACTTGAGCCTATGTTGGTTGCTCTGTCTTACAAATAGAAAAAGAAAGCTTCAAATAACAGATTTTTGGGGGGAATCTATAGGAAGAACTTCAACCTTTTGATGACGCAGAGGCTATCGATCCTATTAAATCTACTAAAATGGGTGATTATAAATAAGAGAGACAACCTAGATGTGTTGCTTTTCTACAGGAGCCACATTCAATCGAAAGAGTAACGATAGTCTGGTTTAAATGTCAAAATTATCCATTTTAACCAGCAGTGGTAAAGACTGTCAGGGAAACTGAGGAAACTACAGGGGTGCTTTTGATAGAGGCAAACATGGGATATGAGAAGGGCAGCATAACAATTTATCTTGAAAAATTGAAGCATTTTGAATGTAAAGAGAGACCAAAACTTATGAAGAGAACCAGAAAGTATCAGCCAAAGTTCCGCCTGGTGCTTCTCATTGACTCCTGACTATAGGAATGGAATAGGTTGTGGTTCTTTGTGGGCTCTTTCCTTGAGTATTATGCTGCTGCTATCAGTTATCAAATCAGGAAAGTAATCTAAGAGAGTGGTCTGGAAAATGATTTTTCAAAGGTAAATTATGACAATACGAGAAGTATGAGGAAGAGACATCCCAGAAAAAGAAGAGGCCCTACAAAAAAATTATCCTTGACCAGATGAGTGCTGCTAGGGACCAAGACAACCAGAAGCTAGTGACTTCATTGTGAAAAGAAAGGAGACTGAGAACTATTTTCTGGCCATTTTACAAGGCAAAAACTTTTCCAGGTAGCTGAAATAATTTTTAAATTCAAATATGTACATGTCCTGCATTGAAACATACCTTGAGAATGAAGGTCAATTGGATAGATTGGTAAAATATTTACAAGAAGTCTATGAACAAATACATAAAAAAAAGTTCTGAAAAGAGGTGACAAAATCAATTTTGTTCTGGAAATTCTTCTGCCCAACTCAATAATTTGTTGAATTTCTTCAGTTAATGGATTAGATTACAAGGGAGCCAGAAGCAAAGTAAATGAAATGGCCATGTATAAATTACCAAGAAGAAAACTATTTGATTTAAACAAAAAAATGCTAGAAGACAGGAGATAGAGATTCAATGATTAAAGCTAATTAAATCTCCTCCTGTCCCCATGCCTTAGCAGGGAACCTTCACATTTATGTAATTGATAAGAAAACCCATCTGTTTGAATTTATTTTGTTTTTTTGGTTTAACATTTTATTTTTTTTAAAGCCACGAGATTGACATATAAAAACTATACATATTTAGTGTATACATCTCAAGTTTGGGGATAAGTACACACTGGTGAAACCATCATCACCATCAAGGCCATAAACATCCATCACCTCCCAAAGTTTCCTCCTACCCCTTTTATTATTGTTGTTTTTTTGTGGTAAGAACATTTAACATAAGATCTACCATCTTAGCAAATCTTAAGTATACAATATAGTATCATTAGCTGTAGGCACTAAACTGTATAGTAGATTTCCAAAACTTATGTATCTTGCATATCTGAAACATTGAACCCTTTAACCATCACCTCCTCATTTCTCCCTGTCCCTAACCCCTGACAACCACCATTCTACTTTCTGCTTCTATGTGTTTAGTTATTTCAGATTTTACATACAAGTGAGATCATACAGATTTTATTTTTCTGTGGCTGGCTTATTTCACTTAATATAAGGTCCCCCAGATTAGTTCATGTTGTCACAAATGATAGGATTTCCTTCTTTTTAAAAGCCGAATTATGTTTCATTGTATGTATATACCACAGTTTCTATATCCGTTCGTGGGCATTTAGGCTGTTTCTATATCTTTGCTATGGCAAATAGTACTGCAATGAACATGGGAGTGCAAAGAGCTCTTCGAGTTTCTGGTTTCAATTCTTTTGAATACATACCCAGAAGTGGAATTGCTGGATCGCATGGTAGTTCTATATTTAATTTTATTGAGGAAACTTTCTACTGTTTTCCATAATGACTGTACCAATTTACATTTCTATCAGTAGTATACAAGAGTTACTTTTTTCTCACATCTTTACCAACACTTATCTTTTGACTTTTTGATAGTAGCCATTCTAATAGGTGAAAGGTGATGGCTCATGTTTTAATTTGCATTTCCCTGATGAATAGTGATATTGAACATTTTTTCATATACCTGTTAGCCATTTATATGTTGTCTTTGGAGAAACGTCTATCCAGGTCCTTCGCTCATTTTCTGATTGGGTTATTTGTTTTTGAAATGATAAATGTTTAAGGTGATGGGTATCCCAATTACTCAGATTTGATTATGACACATTTTTTGCTATTCAGTTATATGAGTTTCTTATATATTTTGAATACTAACCCCTTGTAAGATATATGGTTTGCAAATAATTTTTCCTGTTCCATAGATTGTCTTTTCATTTTGTTAATTATATTCTTTGCTGGGCAGAAGCTTTTTAATTTCATGTGGTCCCACTTGTTTATTTTGGCTTTTGTTGCCTGTGCCTCCTGTCCTATTGAAAAAATCATTGCCAAGACCAATGTAAGGAGATTTTTTTCTTATGTTTTTTTCTAGGAGTTTTACGATTTCTGGTCTTATATGTAGGTTTTCAACCATTTGAGTTGATTTTGGTGTGTGATGTAAGATAAGGGTCCAATTTAATTTTTTTGCATGTGAATATTCACTTTTCCCTATATCATTTATTGAAGAGACTGTCCTTTCCCCATTGTATACTCTTAGTGCCCTTGGTAAAGATTAGTTTACCATATATGTGTGGGTCTATTTTTGGGCTTTCTATTCCATTGGTCCAGTGTCTGTTTTTCTGACAGTACCATGCTGTTTTAATTATTGTAGCTTTATATTAATAATATATTTCAAAACCAGAAAGTGCGATGCCTCCAGCTTTGTCATTTCTGAAGATTGTTTTGGCTATTTAGGATCCCTTGTGGTTCTGTATGAGTTTTAGAATATTTTTTCTATTTTTTTGAAAATTGCCATTGGGATTTTGATATGATTGCATTGAATCTATAGATTTTGGGGTAATATTGACATTTTAACTATATTAAGTCGTTCAGTTGATGAATGTGAGATAGTTTTCCACTTATTTGTATCTTCTTCAATTTCTTTCATAAGTATTTTACAGTTTTCAGTGTACAGATCTTTCACATTTTTGGTTAAATTTATTCCTAAGTATTTTGTTCTTTTTGATGCTATTGTAAAAGAGATTATTTTTTTAAATTCTTTTGCAGATAGTTCATTGTTAGTGTATGGAAACACAACTGATATTTGCCTGTAGATTTTGTGTCCTGCAACTTTACTGAATTTATTTATTAGTTATAACAGGTTTTGGGTGGTGTTTTTAAGAGTTTTATATATATAAAATGACATCATCTGCAAACAGACAAGTTTATTCATTCCTTTCTGATTTGGATACCTTTCATTTATTTTTCCCATTTAATTACTCTGTATAGGACTTCCAGTACTATATTGAATAGAAGTGGAAAGAGTGGGTATGTATCCTTGTCTTACCCTGATCATAGAGAAAAAGCTTTCAACTTTTCACTCTTGAGTATGATATTAGCCATGGGTTTGTCATATATGGCCTTTATTACACTAAGGTATATTCCTTCTATACCTAAATTTTTGAGAGCTTTTATCATGACAACTGGTTTTTCTACATGTATTGAGATGATCATATGATTTGTATCCTTCATTCTGTTAATGTGATATATCACATTTATTGATTTGTGTATGTCGAACTATCCTTGCATCCCAGGAATAGATCCCACTTTATCATGATGCACGATCCTTTAGTGGGCTGTTGAATTTACTTTGCTTAGCATTATGGTGAGTATTTTTGCATCTGTGTTCATCAGGGATACTGGCCTATAATTTTCTTGTGATGTTCTTGTCTGGGTTTGGTATTAGGGTGATGCTGGCCTCATCAAAGGCGTTTTGGAAGTGTTCCCTTTACTTTTATCTTTTGGAAGCATTTAAGAGGAATCGATATTAATTCTTTGAATATTTAGTTGAATTCAGCCATGAAGCTATTTGGTCTTGGGCTTTTCTTTCTGGAAAGTTTTTAATTACTACTTGAATATTTTTGTATGTTCTTGGTCTGTTCAGGCTTTTTATTTCTTCTTGATTAAATCTTGGTAGGTTATATGTCTCTAGGAATTTATCTGTGTCCTCTAGGTTTCCAATTTATTGCCATATAATTGTTCATATTGTTCCTGGTGGTCCTTTTTATATATGAGGCATCCAATGTCTCTACTTTCATTACTGATTTTATTTATTTGAGTCTTCTCTCTCTTTTTCTTAGTCTAACTAAAGGTTTGCCAATTTTGTTTATCTTTTCAAAAAACCAAATTCATAAAGAGGATATAACAATTGTAGATAATATGCATCCATTGTAAGAGTACCTAAATATATAAAGCAAATATTAATAGAACTGAAGGGAGAAATAATAGTAGGAGACTTCTATATCTCACTTTCAACAATAGATAATCACCCAGAATAAAAAAAGTCAATAAGGAAACAGTAGACTTGAACCATACTGTAGACCAAATGGTTCTACCAGACATACATAGAATATTCCATTGAGCAGCAGCAGAATACACATTCTTCCTAAATACACATTGAACATTCTCTAAGATAGATCATACATCAGGCCACAAAATAAGTCTTAAAAAATTTAAGAACATGGAAATTATATCAAGTTACTTTTCCAATCACATTGATATGAAACAAGAAATCAGTAACAGGAGGAAAATTGGAAAATTCACAAATGTGTGGAAATTAAGCAATACACTCTTGAAAAACCAATGGTTCAAAGAAGAAATAAAAAGGGAAATAAAAACAATCTTAAGACAAAAAAAAAATGGAAATACAATATACCAAAACTTATGGGATACAATAAAAGCTATTCTAAGAGGGAAGTTTACAGCAACAAATGCCTACATTAAGAAAAAAGAAAGATCTCAAATAACCTAATTTCACACCTCAAAGAACTAGAAAAAGAAGAACTAAGCCCAAAGTTAGCAGAAGGAAGGAAATATTAAAGATTAGAACAGAAATAAATGAAATAGAGACTAGGAAAAAAGCAATAGAAAAGACCCACAAAAATAAGAGTTCGTTTCTTTAAAAAGATAAACAAAACTGTGATTTTAAAAAAATCAGTTGTCTATTATCTTTTAATGTTTTCTGGAAATGTTAGACTTTGGAGAATGTGCTTCATTTGTTCTGGATACATCTCTATCATTTATGGGTAGCATATTCATCATCTTGTTCTTATACTTAATTGCAATCAATTTTGTTATAATAGTGTTAATTTTGTTATTATACTTGTTATAGTGTGGCAAATAATTCTGTTTCCTTCTACTTTTGAGGAATGTATAATTCCTGTAATGTTTTCAAAAGAAAATACCATTTTATAACATTTCTTTTGATGAAATTTGATATTCTAAAAAAGATGACCATTTTTACATGAAAAGGCATTGATATTGGATATTAAACAAGAATAATTTTTACAATTTAACATACATTTTTCCAAAACATCAATTTGATTTTTTCATTTTTTGATACATTGATATAAACTATTGAGTTCCTTCTTAATATGATCCCTTAATTTTTCCTATTCAGCCTATTTATGTTTGGAAAAATAGCTCTGAGATATCAAACCAATGACAGATGCTTTCTTGCATGTTATCACTACCTTCATATGAATCTTCAAAAAACAATCTGAAACAGAAACCTAATGTTAGTGTTATCTGTTTATACTCCATATGTAAGTAAATGAAATCTCAGAATGCAGAAAAAAAATTTGTCATCTCTGAGCAATATTGTTCACTCGACTTGCTCCTGATATTCTATTTATGGGAGTATCCTTTCAATGCTTGAATGGTTTCATAAGACACAGGTTTCTTTTTTTTATGACCTTTATATTCACATTCTCTCTCTCTCTCTCATATATACACAGGAATCTGGAAGGAAAAACTCCAAAACATTAGCATCAATATGTTATGTTCCTGGGTAGTGGTATTGTTACAGTGTTACAGCGGGTGGTTCCGAGGGCAAACCAAGTGGCACACCAAGAGTCGGAGAATCAAGGTTTATTCTCTGGCGGGCTCAGAGGGGTCTCACCACCAAATTCTGAGCCCCGTCTACCGGGTTTTTCACACTTTTATTAGGTCGGGGTGGTCCGAGGGGTGCAGTCTCATGTGGCTGATGCAATTGAAGAAGCCAAGTAATAGGTTAGTATTAGGTTGATGAGGGTCTTCCGAGGGGTGGGGTCTCAGGTGGCTGATGCAATAGGTAAGCGTGATTGCAGAAATCAGGTAATAGGTTAGTATTAGGTTGATGAGGGTCTTCCTTATCAGCATCGCTAAGCCCACATATTAAATTAGTAGAAATTCTGGGCCCAGAAGGCCTGTTTGGCCTACTTCAGAGGTTGTGCTCGTTTATTATATATCATTTTTCTCTCATTATACATACACTCATACACATGCAATATTATTCCTGACCTTTAAACCTTACTGTCTAGTTGGAGACATAAGATAAATAAAAATACAAATACAGGCAGTACCTGGTTTAGGGATACACATTACAGACAGAAGTCCCTCCTGTATCCTGGCTGTCAACTCCACCTCTTGGGCATTTTATTTAATAAAAGGGTGGTCTGGGCTGCAGGAAACTTGGCCTTTGTTTACTTCAGCCTTGCTTCTGGGGTTTTTATGCTCTGACCAAGACTTGGATCCACCATTGCCATCCTAAATAGTTGGATTGGGAATCTAGGATTCCTTCTGCCCTGCCTTTAACAACTAAACCAGCCAGTGCTTCTCAAACTTTAATGTGTATTTGAATCACTGGGGGATCTCATTAAAATGCAGATTCTGAATGAGTAGGTGTAAGGCTGGGAGCTGAGATTCTGCATTTCTAACTAGCTCCCAAGTAATGCTGACTCATGCTAGTTTGAAGATTGGGTAGCGGGTACTAAGGAGTTAAATGAGTTGACCCAGACTCTATCCAGTCCCAGGCAAGATGCTGTGCTGCTCCTTATCTCCCCTTGGGCCAGAGGAAGAGCCCTCAGCCGTGAACCACACCAGGAAGGATTGCCAGTCACTGAGCCTCACCCCACTGAAAGGGCAGTGAACGTCCAGGCTTGGTTGGCCCTGACATGGCAGCCCTGTCCCAGGAAAGATGCCCCAGGCTCACTTGGGCCTAATGTGTGAGGGTCCCTGTGCGACCTGCCACCACCACCTCCAGACCACAAACAAGGGCAAGGAGCCCCCCCCCACCTCCCCATGGGAGCTGGGGGAGCCCTTCTTGCCCATCTGGATGGGTCAACCCTGGGACAGGTGCCCAGTGGGACTTGTGGCCTTTTCCTCTCTTGACACCTTTAGCCATCCATCTGAGGGGCCTTGTCCTGGACCTGCCTGGCAGGAGAAGACTGGGCCCACTGACTCCCCAAAGCCCCTTCCAGGGCAGTGAGTCAGGCTCCTAGAAAGCCCCAGGACCCTAGGGCACAGGCAGCCTTGCTGGGACCAGATAGGAAGCTAAGGCTGGCCTGATATTCAGCCCAAGAGGCAGCTATGGAAGATGGTGCAGCCAGAGTGGAGGGCCACTGTCTATATTCCTTCTCCTTATGCATAATGGATCATAATTATAATACTTGGAATGTATGTGGGGCCGGTTTTCCTTTTCCAGAAGCTCAAAGCCCAATAGATTATTGAGCATGCTTTTTGCTAGCCAGACTACAATTAATAACATTGTCTCTATGGGAAATGGTTTCCATTCCAAAACAGTGCCCAGTTGCATGCTGGGAACTGGCTGCACAGACAGGAAGAAAAGCCATGCAAGGTAGTATTAAGAGTCAAAGGAATTATTCAAAGAATGTGTGCTTTAGGAGTTCAGAGCAAGGAGGGACGACATGAGCTGGGTGTTGACAGAAGACTTCCCAGAGCAAGGGAGTGTGAGCTGGGCCTTTAGGGAGGAAGAAGATTTGGGTGGGTGAGACAAAAGGATGCAAAACACTGAGGCAAGAATGAAGTGCTCACTACACATGCTGGGAGAAATGGAGTAAGGCATTCTGGCTGGAGTCAAAGGTTTCTGGCTGTGTTCATAACTTACACTGATTGAATCTTCTTAATGTAGCCATCTGCCCCCATGTTGAAGACAGGTAGAGTCATTGTATTCATGGTTTGGTTACTCTAGACCTATGAGTCCAGGCTGTTTGCTTAAGAGCCCATCTATTATAATAATAGTTTGGTGTAAATTCTAGAAAAAGCAAGAATTTTATTCAAGGACTTGTATCTAAAAAATGTAGTCATTTGTCTCAATCCAAGCAAACTTTATCTTTTAATTTATTCATAGAATAGCTTCTGCAGATTCAGAGACACATTTTAGACACAAAGATAAATATACAGTAGATTGAAAGTAAAACGATAGAAAAGCAACTTAACGAAGATTAAGTAGCTATATTAAGAGCAGAAAAAATAGACTTTAGAACAAACATGTTACTAGAGATAATGAGAGATCTTTTATAATGATAAAAGAATTTATGGGGTACAAATAAAAGTCATTGAAATTAAAAAGGAAGAAATAAAAGTATCTTTATTGGCAGATGATATGACCTTGTATATAGAAATTCCTAAGGAATCCATTACAAAATACTATCATAATTAATAAATGAGTTCAGAATCACAGACCCAGTGAAGAGGAGCCTGCAGGCTTCTTGGGGATTGGGGCTTGGGACCACTTGGGCAGCAAATTCAGGGCCCCAGATACCTAGAGCATGGTTGGAGGAAGGGAGTATGAGCTCCAAGTGTACATATCCCCTTGTCCCCACACACTGAACTCTTGTCTCTTTGCAGAGAAGTGAGGCTGGAGGAAGGCAAGTGTGGGGCCTGTGCCAACACCCCTGTAGCCTGGGTCTCATAGCAGTACTATATTTAACAACTGGTTCAGCATAGGCACTGGCATAGCCAGCCTCCAACGTTGCCCCAGTGATCCCTGCCTCCTGGTGTTCATGTCCTAGTGTAGTGCCCTCACTCATTTAATAGAGCAGACTTATGTGACAAACCATTTGTTATGCAGAAATAGATAGAAGGTCACACTCTAGCAGGTGGGATAGATAGACACACACACACGTGTATATATAAAAATATATAACATTTTTTAAATATATATCAGGATTAAAATGCGCTACTATGGAATATGAAAGGAGGAATTAATGCTAACTAGAGAGTACCTATGCAGCCTTACCAAAATGTGGAAATGAGGTCTTCTATCCTCAACCCCCTGGCTTTTCCCCTTGACTGATCCTCTATTCTCGTCAAATATGTTTTCATTTTTTTCTCCTTAAATAGTTTCTATATATTTGGTCCATTTCACCTTTTCTTCTTTCATTTTTTCCCAATTTTTTATTAGGAAATATTTCAGACCCCCACAAAGGTATAGAAAATACTACATCCATGTACCCACTACCTCACTTAAGAAATATAACAAATACATGAGACTGTGCGAAAATGGGGGAAAGAAGAAATATAACAAATACAGTTGAACCTCATTGCGTACCTATAATAGGTTGAATTGTCTCCTCCAGAAATATATGTCCAAGTCCTAATCCCTGGTACCTGTAAATGTGACCTTGTTTGGAAATGGGATCTTTACAGATGTAATTAATTTAAGGATCTTGAGATGAAATCATCCTGGGTTTAGGGTGGGCCCTAAATCCAATGACTGGTGTACTTTTAAGAAAAAGAAAAGGGAAATTTGAGACACATAGACACAGGGAAGAAGGTCATGTAAAGACAGAGACAGAGACTGAAACTATGGTGCCAGAAGCCAAGGAATGCCCGGGGCCACCAGAAACTAGAAGAGACAAGGAGGTATCATGGCCCTACTGGCACCTTGAGTTTGGACTTCCAGCCTCTAGAACTGGGAGAGAATAAATTTCTGTTGTTTGAAGCCACTTTCTTTGTGGTAATTTATTATGACAGCTCTAGGAAACTGAGTACTTCTCCCCAGTTGAATTCTCCTCTCTCCAGTGCCATAAGATGTAAACACTATCCTAAATAAAGTGTTTATCTTTCTCATACATGCCTTTTTACATGCTATATAGATGTACATTGCTAACATTCATGCCTTTTTCTACATATATACTGTGGTAAATATATATATCCATATATCCATAATAAATATATATGATTGTTTTTCATGTTTTTATATTTCATATACATAGTATAATAATGTTTTTCTCCTTTTTTGTTGCATGTTCTCCATTTTATTTTCACTTTTTTAACAAATAAATTTTATTGTATGTATTTTGAGATTTACAACATGATTTTATGGGATACCTATAGATAGAAAAGTGGTTACTATAGTTAAACAGATGAACATATCTGTAATCTCATAGTTACTTGTTTTTTGGTGACAAGAGCAGCTAAAAATCTACTTATTTAACAAAGATCCCTAATACAGTACAATTTTATTAACTTTAGTCCTCATGTTGTACATTAGCTCTTTAGACTTGTTCATCATCCTACATGTCTGCTGTTTTGTATCCTTTGATCTACATCTTCCCATTTTCTCCCCCTTCCCCTCTTCTCATGGTAACCCACTGTTTCATTCTCTACCTCTGTGTATTTGAGCTCTTTTCAAAAATATTCCACATATAAGTGAGATCATGCAATATTTTTTCTTTCTGTGTCTGGCTTATTTCACTTAGCATAATGTCCTCTAGTTCCATCAATGTTGTGGCAAATGGAAGAATCTCCTTTTTTAATACTGAATAATATTCCATTATTATTTCATTATATATGTGATATATATATCACATATCCTTCTGTTTGTTGATGGACATTTAGGCTATGGTGAATAATGCTCCAGTGAACATGGGGGTGCAGATATCTTTGTCTTTTCATCTCCTTTGGCTATATACCTACAAGAGAGATTGCCGGGTCATATGGTAGTTCTATGTTTAATTTCTTTAGAAACCTCATACTGTTTTCCATAATGGCTGTATCAATCCACATTTTCACCAACAGTGTACTAGGGTTCCCTTTTCTGTATATTCTTGCCGATATTGTTATCTCTTGTCTTTTTGACAATAGCCATCCTTACAGGTGTGAGGCAATATCTCATACTGGATTTAATTTTCATATCCCTAATGGTTAGTGATGTTGAACACCTTTTCATATATCTATTGGCCATTTTGGTGTCTTCTCTGGAGAAATGTCTGTTGATGTCCTTTACTCATTTTTAATTTGGTTGTTTTTCTGCTGTTGGGTTGTAAGAGTTTTATATAAATTTTGGATATTAACCCCTTATTAGATATGTGGTTTGAAAATATTTTTTCCCTGGCCGTAGGTTGCCATTTCATTTTATTGATTGTTTCCTTTGCTGTGAAGAAGTTTTTTAGTTTGATGTAGTCTCATTTATTTATTTCTGCTTTTGTAGCCTGAGCTTTTTGGTATAATATCCACTAAATCATTGCCAAGGCCAATGTCAAGGAGATTTTCCCGTGTGTTCTCTTCTAGGAGTTTTATGTTTCCAGGTCTTACATTTAGGGCTTTTATCCATTTTTGAGTTGATTTTTGTGTATGGTATAAGATGAGGATCCAATTTCATTCTTTTGCATGTGGAAATCCAGCTCTACCAGAATCATTTATTGTAGAGACTATCCTTTCCCTATTGTATCTTTTTGGTACCCTTGTTGAAAATTAGCTGACCATATATGTTTGGATTTATTTCTGGGTTCTCTGTTCTGTTGGTCTGTATTTCTGTTTTTATGCCAGTGCCATACTGTTTTGATTACTTTTAATTATTTGTATGTATATATATATCTGTAGGGGTGAGGGGAAACTTGCCCTTTCCCCTGGAAGTTCGCTGAAAGATCACCTCACAATTAAGGCAGATTAATAAGAGAAAGGTTTATTTATCATGAGCATGGGGAGAATCACACAGTGATTACCCAGTATCCCAACAAAGTTTAGATATTTTTATACCTGTCTTTTTGAAGGGGAGGGGATGTGTGGAGTACAGGTAATTCTGTTTAGGGGTGACAAATGGTGCTAGGGAGGACAAATGGATGGGGAAACAGATTGACTTGTAAATTAACCTGAGAGACAGGTATTATGTTTTAAATTATTTGGGCCAGATCTGGTTGTATT
Source organism: Indri indri (assembly GCA_004363605.1). NCBI lineage: Eukaryota > Metazoa > Chordata > Mammalia > Primates > Indriidae > Indri > Indri indri. The sequence continues at coordinate 16,828 of RJWJ010019561.1, read as the reverse complement.
CTTGATCTTGTTTCCTGCAATATATTGAGATAACAGGGAGAGGAAGGGAAGTCAATTGCCCCCTTTGATGTTTTGATCAGGTCAGTCTAGTTATGTAGATAGAGGAAATGCCCCTTCCAGTGCTTTTTAATCTCAAATGGCCTTTAATTCAAAATATTCTTTATACCAAGGAGTCACATTTTGGGATGAAATTTCCTGAGCTCCTTCATAATGCATAATCAATATATGATTGTTTTACATTATTTCAATATTTCATGTACATGGTATCATAATGTTTCTATCCTTCTAAAGCTAGCTTGCTCCCTTACCCATTTTTTCCACTGCTACAATTCAATCTTTGCCCCACCAGATCTTTCTGTATCTCAGGCCCCTGAATTCTAGTCTCATCCTCAGACCAGCCTTTACTGTCATATTCAGTTTATGAAAAACAGTCTCAAGTTAGTGAATTAACACTGGTCCTACCATAGGTGAAACTCAAAGTCCATCACACTCCCCCCGCCCAACCTCGTTGTTCTAAACTAGTGGTCCTCAAACTTTGTTGAGATTTTGAGTCACGTGGAGGGCTTGTGAAACTCTGATCGTGGCAGGCCCACCTTCAGAATTTCCTATTCGGTAGGTCTGGAATGGAGTTTGGGAATTTGCCTTTCTATCAAGTTCCCGGGTGAGGCCAGGTGCTGTGGCTCATGCCTATAACCCTAGCATTCTGGGAGGCTGAGGCAGGAGGATCACTTGAAGTCAGGAGTTCAAGACCAGCCCGAGCAAGAGTGAGACCCCGTCTCTAAAGAAATAAAAAATAAATTAAGAAAAAGTTCCTGGGTGATGCCGATACTGCTCATCCATGGCAGCCTAGGAGCACCATCTGGCCTCTAGGCAAGTTGCATCATCCATTGGTTTCTTTCAGTACAATGCAGGAGAAGCTAGACCTCCATCTCCTTATTTAGATAAATTGTTTATAACTTTATATTTTAATTAATTGGGGGCTGTAATTAAGGAACTTAAATCATGGTTGAAAGTGATCCCTTTCAATGATGGTAGGGTGGGATGAAACAAAAAGATATAGAGACAGACTTGAGTCAGTGTTATTTATCTAAAAATCTACAGCTTTTTTTAATGTCAAGTAAACTTTTATTTTTAACCTGATCAAATACTGGCAAATATATCTGAAAAATGTAGGGATGAAAGGTCGACGTAAGTGGATATCACTTTTTACATCATGATCTTTGAAACAAAGCCAGTTGTTGATAAAATTCTCAGGGGCTACTAAAAAACAGAGAATCTCAAATCTGAAAAATAAGTTCATTGTGTTTCTATGCCTTTCTATGCATTTCTGTGTCTTACAACTGAAGGAAAAAACAAGAAATTAACAACTATACATCGTTAACATGTACCAGAAACTTTCTAAATCTAAGAAAATAGACCATCCTATGCCTGTCTGTTGTCTCTACAGGAGAAATCAACATGTTTTCTTCTTGTAACCGAAATCCTTTGATATCAGGGTGTCCAACTTCATCTCTCTCTTGCCAAATGCCCAAACACCTGGTTTTTTGTCTGTTTTTTACTTGAGAGACCGTTCTGGAATTTAAATAAGTCTTTTCACCTTAAAAGCCTGTTCTTTATCCATTAACCATACTCTCTTAACCTCCCAGACCTTCAGTTTACAGACCCATGTCTGTAAAATGCCTGTTTTCACCTCTTCTATTCAACATTTTACTGGAAGTTCTTTCTCAAACAATTAGGAAAAAAATTATATAAAATACATTCAAATTGAAAAGAAGTAAAATTATCACTATTTGCAGATAACATGATTATATATATAAGAAATCCTAAGGAATTTACCAGAAAACCATGTTAGAGCTAATAAACAAATTCAATGAAATTGCAAGATATAAGAGCAACATGCAAAAACAGTTGATTACTATACACTAGCAACAAACACTCTAAAAGGGAAATTAAGTAAAGAATTTCATTTAAATACAAAAAGAATAAAACTTATAGGAATGAATTTAACACAGGAGGGGCAAGATTTATACATTAATAACTACAAAATATTGCTGAAATAAATGTAAGACCCTGAAAATAGAAAGACAACCTTTGTTCATGAATTAGTATACTTAATATTGTTAAGATGCCAGTATTCCTCAAAGCTATCTACAGATTCAGTTCAAGCCCTGTCAAAACCCTAAATAGCCTTTTCTGCAGAAATGAAAAAGATTATCCAAAAATTCGTATGGAATTTTTTGGAGCCCCAGATAGCCAAAACAATCCTGAAAAGAAAAACATAGACGGAGGACTCATACTTCCCAGTTTGAAAACTTATGACACAGCTACAATAATAAAAACTGTGGTACTGATGAAAGGATAGACATGTAGATCAATGGAATAAAGTCTAAGCCAGTACACACGATGATACATCTATGGTCAATTGTTTTCAACAAAGTTGCCAAGATAATTCAATGGGGAGAGAACAGTCTCTTCAACAAATGATGCTGAGGCAACTGGATATCCACATGCAACATAATGAATTTGGATTCTTATACCGTATACAGAAAATCAACTCAACAAATCAAAGAGATACATGTAACAGCTAAAATTATAAAATTCTTAGAAGAAAACAGAGAGAGGTAAATCTTCATGACTTTGGATTTGGCAATGGTTTCTTCTGTATTACACCAAAAGCACAAGCAACAAAATAAAAAATCGATAAACTGGACTTCATCAAAATTAAAAACATTTTTCCATCAAAAATATCGAGGATGATATAAAGAGAGTGAAGAGTCAATCCACACAATGGGAGAAATATTTTCAAATCATATATCTAAGTGTCTAGTATCCAGTAAATATAAAATAATCTTGCAACTGAACAACAAAAAGAGAAACAATCCACTTCAGAAATGGGCAAAGAACTTGAATATACATCTCTCCAAGGAATATATACAAATGGCCAAAAAAGCACGTTAAAAGATGCTCAACATCATTAGTAATTAGGAAACTGCTAATCAAAACCACAATGAGATACCACTTCATACCCACTAAGATGGTAACAATGATACACTGTAAACAAACAGTGTTGAGAGGATGTGGAAAAATTGGCACACTTGTCTATTGCTGGTGGGAATATAAAATGTTGTAACTGCTGTGGAAATAATTCTGGTGTTTCCCCAAATAGTTGAATATAGAAATACCATATGACCCAGCAGTTCCATTCCTAGGTATATACCCAAAAGAATTGAAAACAGGTATTTAAGTAAACAATTGTACATGAATGTTCACATTAGCACTATTTACAGTAAACAAAATGGGGAAACAACCTATGTAGCCATCAACTGATGAACAGATAAACAAAATGTGGCATATTCATATATGGATAATCAAAATGGAATACTATTCAGCCATAAAAAGGACTGATAAATGCTGCAACATACATGGACCTCAAAAATACTACACTAAATGAAGCCAGACAAAAACGGTCTTATATTGTATGATTCCAGTTATATGAAATATCCAGAATAAGTAAATCCATGGAGACAGAAAGCATAGTAATATTTGCCAGGGGTTGGGAATAGGTATTTGGTAGTGAGTATTTAATGGGTATATAGTTTTCTTTTGCAGTGATCACAATATTTTGGAACTAGATAGAAACGATGGTTGTACAACAGTGTGAATGTATTAAATGCCACTGAATTGTACAACTTAAATGGTTAATTCTATGTTATATGAATTTTACCTCAATTAAAAAAATAAATAAATGAACTATGAAGCCATAAATTGACATAGATGAATCATAATTGCATATTGCTAAATGAAAGAAGCCAGACTGAAAAAACTCCATAGTATATGATCCAATTATATGACATCAGGAAAAGGCAAAACTGTAACTACAGTAAAAAGATCAGTGTTTGACAGAGGGTAAGGGGAGAACTGAACAGTTGAAGCATAGGAGTTTTTTTTAGGACAATGAAACTATTTTTTAATGATATTCTAATGGTAGATACATGACACTGCGTTTTTAAAAGAATTTTACAACACAAGGACTATGAGGAAATTTTTAAAAAGGAATATTTAGGAATTTGAGTGATAATAGGATGGAACGCATAATGTGACAAAGAATCTAACTTTATTAGGAATGCATAAAATTACATCACTAAAGGGAGTGGTGGAAAGGTTCTGACCTATGTAACTTTTGAGATGAGTGAGGTCTATAAAACTAAATACAAAGAATTATACATTAGGAGAGTACTCTAGTTGGTAAAGTTATTTCCCACAGGGGTACAGGTTTACAATTCTGATACTGCTATACCTGTACACCAAAATTGAACAATTATATCAATGCATGGCAATTACTGAGAGGTAGGTTTCTCACCGTTGAAGTAGGAATTTAAAGATAACCAGAGGGGAGGTTACACCAGGTAATGGATTAGAGTTGCAGACATTGGTATGAACTCATGTTTAGTTTAATGTAGATAAAGATAGTTACATATATATATATTTATAGATATTTGTTGTGTATACATAGATTATCATACACACATATATATCTTTGTTCTGTCCATTGTGATAAAATAGAAGGAACAACATCCCAGTAGCAATAAGCACACCTAGTGATCAAATCTTGTTTTCTAATATCATTCTCCAATAACCAGGGCTCTTTGGACAAATGATTGAGTCTAAAACTTGAGAAGGAAATACATAAGATGACACTGAAACATCTGTAGTGCCAGAAAGTAAGGAAGTACTTAATAAACTCCCACAACAATGGGAATATATCAAAAGAACACAGGAGCCAACTGAAAGAGCTACCATTGGCAAAAGCTGGAAAAATGTGGGCAAAGAAATAAAATAATATTGGCTTATAACCCAAAGTATAAAATAAATATTATTTTATCCATAATTAAATAAATGATTGAATAAACAAGTGAGGGGAGAAAGACATATCTTCTGTGAAGAAGAATTCCAAATAATTTAAGTGGATACTCTGCCTTCAAGGAGGTGGAACAAATTTCTTATTCCTTAAATATGGTCTGTGTATAATGACTTCCTCCTAAAATACAGTATGGAAAGGAGAGGGAGGGATGATAACTGTACAGCAAAGAAACATGGCAGACAAACACTACCTATGCCAAGTGATCAAAGTCAACATCAACAGTAATAAGTCATGTTGATATTATATAACCTTGATACAATGTGATGAAAATGGCACTTTTCCTCTCTTGTCTTCCTCAAAAACACCCATAACCCTATCCTAATCATGAAAAAAATCAGAAAAACTCCAATAGAGGGAGATTATACAAAATACTGGACTAGTATTCCTCAAAATTGTCAAGGTAATAAAAAAAAAAAAAACAAGGAAAGGCCGAGAAATGTCGCAGTCAAGAGCAGCATAATGAGATATACTGACTAAATGTGATGTGGTATCTGTGATGGAATCTTGGAACTGGAAAAGGATATTAGGTAAAAACTAAGGAAATCTGAATAAAGTGTAGACTATTATTAATGCTAATATGTCAATATGGTTTCATTAATTGTAACATGTATACCATACTTATTTAACATGTTAATTATAGGGCAACTATTTTGGGGCTGTATGAGTTTGATATGTACTATCTTTGTAATATTTTTGCACATCTAAAACTGTTCTAAAATTAAAAGTTTATTTTTAAAAAATTTACTTTGCCACAAAGAAGGAGGGAGAGATAAAGGAGTAGAAAGGTTATTTAAGGAAACGGCAGAAAACTTTCCAAATCTAGGGAAAGATATAAATATCCAAGTGTAGGAAGGCCAAAGGTCTCCAATCAGATTCAATCAAAACAGGAGTACACCAATACATTATAATCAAACTGTCAAAAATCAAAGAGAAGATCTTGAAAGCAGTAAGAGAAAAGCAGCAAATCACACATAAAGGAGTTCCAATAAGGCCAGCAACAGATTTCTCAGCAGAAACCTTACAGGCCAGCAGAGAGAGAGATGATATATTCAAAGTATTGAAGGAAAGAACTGCCAAATAAGAACACTGTACTCGGCAAAGCTGTTCTTCAAAAAATGAAGGAGAGAGAAATACTTTCCTAGACAGACAAAAGTTAAAGGAGTTCATTATCACCAGACCTGTCTTATAAGAAATGCTAAAGGGGGTTCTACAGGATGAAAGAAAAGGATGCAGTTAATACAAAAACATGTAGAAGTATAAAACTCACTGGAAAAATAAGCACACAGTCAAATTTAGAATACTCCAGTACTGTAATGGTGGTGTGTAGATTACCTATATCTTTAGTATGAAGGTTAAAAAACTAATAAAAATAATAATAGCTACAATAATTTGTCAAGGAATACACAGTATAAAAAGATGCAAATTGTGACATCAAAAATTTAAAGTTTGGAGGAGGATGGAATAAAAGTGTAGAGTTTTTTTTTTAATGTAATCAAAATTAAGTTGTTATCAGCTTAAAATAGCCTGTTATTGCTATAAGATATTTTATGTAAGCATCATGGTAACCAAAAAGCAAATACCTATCGTAGATAAACAAAAGGAAAAAAAAAAGTAAGGAATCAAAGCATACCACTAGAAAAAAATCACCTAATCACAAAGGAAGACAACAAGAGAGGAAGAAGAGGACAACTAGAAAATAATTAATGGGAGGAATTTTGGAAAATTCAGAAATACATGGAAATGTAACAACATGTTCCTGAATAACCAATGGATCAAAGAAGAAATTAAAAAGGGAGTTAGAAAATATCTTGAGACAAATGAAAGTGGAAATAGAACACCAAAACTTGTGGGATGCAGCAGAAGCAGTTCTAAAAATAAAGTTTATAGCAATAATCACCTACATTAAAACAGAAGATCTCAAATAAACAACCTAATGTTATACCTCAAGGAATTAGAAAAAGAACAAACTAAACCCAAAGTTAGTAAAATGAAGGAAATAACTAAGATCAGAGGAGAAATAAATGAATTAAAGACTAAAAGAACAAAATACAAAAGATCAACAAAACTAAGAATTTTTTTTTGAAAAGCTAAACAAAATTGACAAACCCTTAGCTAGACTAAGAAGAAAAAGAGAGTAGACACAAATAAATAAAATCAGAAATGAAAAAGGAGACATTACAACTAATACCACAGAAATACAAATTATTATAAGAGACTACTATGAACAGTTATATGCCAACAAATTGGATAACCTAAATGAAATGGATAAATTACTAGACAAATACAACCCACCTATAATGAATCATGAAGAAATAGAAAATCTGAACAAATATTGAGTAAGGAGATTGAATCAGCAATAAAAAGTCTCCCATCAAAGAAAAGCCCAAGACCTTATGGCTTCACTGCATAATTCTACCAAACATTTAAGGAAAGACTAATACCAATTCTTCTTATATCTTCCAAAAATTAAAGTAGAGGTAATACATCCAAACTCATTTTACAAGGCCAACATTACCCTGATACCAAAGCCAGAATAGGACACTACATAAGAAATGAAAATTACAGATAGACCAATATCCCTAATGAACAGAGACACAAAAATCCTCAATAAAATAAAATACTAGCAAACCAATTTAAACAGTACATTAAAAGGATCTAGTACTATGATCAAGTGGGGTTTATCCTTGGAATGCAAGGATATTTCAATATAAGCAAATCAATAAATGTGATAACCCACATAACAGAATGAGAGACAAAACCATATGATCAGCTCAATAGATGTAAAAACAGCATTTGACAAAAGTCAGCATATCTTCATGATAAAAACAGTCAACAAATTAAGTATAAAAGGAATGTACCTAAACACCTTAAAGGTCATATATGAAAAACCCACAGCTAACATAACACTCAATGGTGAAAAGTTGAAAGCTTTCCCTGTAAGATCAGGAATAAGACAAGTATGCCCATTCTCACCACTTCTACTCAACATAGTACTGAAAGTCCTAGCCAAAGTAATTGGGCAAGAGAAAGAAGTAATAGGCATCTGAATTGGAAAGGGAGAGATTCAATTGTCCCTGTTTGCAGATGACATTATCTTATATTAATATGTAGAAAACCCTAAAGATCCCACAAAAAACTGATAGAACTAAAAAAATTAGTAAGGTTGCATGATGTGAAATCAATATACGAAACCCAGTAGTGTTTTTAAATACTAATACTGAACTATTTGAAAAAGAAATCAAGAAAACTACCACATTTATAACAGCTACAAAAACATATTTAGGAATAATGTAACCAAGGAGGCAAAAGACCTGTACACTGAAAACTATAAAACGTTGATGAAAGAAATTGAAGACAACACAAATAAATGGAAAGATATCTCATGTCTGTGGATAGGAATAATTTATATTTTTTAAATGTCCATAATATCCAAAGAGATATACAGACTCAATACAATTCCCATCAATATCCAATAACAATATCCTAATCAAATTCCAATAACGTTTTTAACAGAAATAGAAAAATCAATCCTAAAATTCATATGTAACTGCAAAAGACCCTGAATAGCCAAAGCAATCTTAAGCATAAAGAACAAAGCCATAAGCATCATACTACTTGACTTTGAAATATACTATAAAATTATAGTGATCAAAACAGCATGATACTGGCATAAAAAGAGACACATAGGCCAATAGAACAGAATAGAGAGCTCAGAAATAAATCCACACACTTACAATAAATTGATTTTCAACAAAGGTGGTGAGAACATGCAATGGGGAACTAACAGTCTTTTCAATAAATGGTATTGGGACAACTGAATGTCCACATCTCAAAGAATGGAATTAGACCTTTATCTGATGTCATATACAAAACTCAACTCAAAATGGATTAAAGGCTTAAATATAAGACATGAAAACCATGAAACTACTAGAAAAAAACATAGGGAGAAAGCTCCATGACAATATTCTGGGCAATGATTTTTTGGATATTCCCCCATCACATCAAGCTAAAAAGCTTCTGCACAGCCAAAGAAACAATCAACAGTGTGAAGAAGCAAACTACAGAATAAGAGAAGATATTTGCAAACCATACATCTGCTAAAGGGTTAATATCCAAAATATATAAAGAGCTCAAATAACTCAAAAGTGAGAAAACAAATAAGCCAGTTAAAAAAATGGGCAAAGGACCCGAATAGACATTTTCAATAGAAGACATACAAATGGCAAACAGGTGTATGAAAAAGGCTCAACATCACTAATTATCAGAGAAATGCAAATTAAATCACAATGAAATATCACCTCATACCTGTTAGAATGGCTATCATCAAAAATGAAAGATAACATGCGTTGGCAAAGATGTGGAAAAAGGGGAACACTGGCACATTGTTGGTAGGAATCAAAATTAGCGCATCCATTATGGAAAACAGTATGGAGGTTCCTCAAAAAATTAAAACTAGACCTACCATATGATCCAGCAATCCCACTCCTGGGTATATATCAAAAGGATATGAAATCAGTGTGTCAAAGAGCACTCTTATGACCACTGCAGCATTATGGAATCAAGATATGGGTATCAAGCCAAGATATGAAATCAACCTAAGTGTCCATCAATGTGAGAATGGATAAAGAAAATGTTGTATATGAGTGTATACAAAATGGAATACTATTCAGCTTTAAAAAAGAGAAAAGAAAACCCTGTCATTGACACAACCTGGATGATCCTAGAGGGCATATGTTAAGTGAAATAAGCCAGATACAGAAAGACAAAAGTGGTATGATCTCACTTTTATGTGGAATGTAAAAAAGTGGAACTCATAGAAGTAGAAAGTAGAATGGTGGTTATCAGGGGCTGGTGGTGGTGGTGGTGGTGGTGTTTGGGGAGATATTAGTCAAAGGATGCAAAATTTCAGGAGAATAAGTTCAAGGGATCTATTGTGCAACATGGTTACTATATTTAATAACTGTATTTTTGAAAATGACTAAGAGTAGACTTTAAGTGTACTCACCACAAAAAGTGATAAGTATGTGAGTTAATACATGTTAATTAGCTCAATTTAGCCATTTCACAATGTATACATATTTCAACACATCATTTTATATATGATACATATAAACAATTTTTGTTTTTCAATTAAAGGTAAATTAGAAAAAAATAAAAGGCATATAAATTGGAAAAGAAGTAAAATTATTTCTATTTGCAGAAGACATGATCTTATATATATAGAATTCCCTAAAGAATCCACGTAAAAATTATAGCTAATAAATGAGTCCAGCAAGGCTGCAAGATACAAGATCAAAATATAAAAATAAACTATTTACACTAGCAACGAACAATGCCATAATGAAATTAATAGATTAATACTGCATACAAGAAAATAAAATGAGTAAAATACTTAGGAATAAATTTAACAACTCAATGTCCATCAGTGGATGAATAGATAAAGAAAATGTGGTATATTTGTGTAATATTCAGCCATAAAAAGAAGGAGGTATTGATAAATGCTACAAAATGTATGAAATTTGGACATATTCTGCTAAGTAAAATAAGCTAGTCACAAAAGGCCACACATTGTGTTTTAATTTATATGAAATATCCAGAAAAAGGATATCCATGGAGACACAAAGCATTTTAGTGGTTGCCTAGGTTTGAATCTGGGCTCAGAAGCAGGGATTAACTGCAAATGAGTACAGAGAATCTTTTTGAGATATCAGAAATGTTCTAAAATTGAATAGGATGTAAAGATTGTGATGATGGTTGCATAACTAACTTTAATACATTATTGAATTTTACACTTAAAACAGGTGAACGTTATATTAATTATACATCAATAAATATGTTAAAATGATCTCTTGCTAATGGTGTTTTTTATGCTGTTGTCAAAGTATTCTGAATCAAATGGAGATCTTGGTGGAAAGAAAATCTTATTCTCACATATTACTCAAATTCTGCTTCCTCATTAGAGTCATTTCAGTGTCCAGATTCTAAAAGATACTGTTCTATCTCATTCATTCATTGATTCATTCACCCACTTATTTTTAGCATTGTGAGTCATGTATGAGCTACTTAGCTTTGGTACAAGGCTATGATCCTGATTGTACGTTTGAATGTGCCATGGAAAGAATGTGTTAATCTTGTGTACCAGGTCATCTGGAGCTATTGGATGTTTGCACTGGGTTTGGGGATATATGGAATTTGAGTTCCCTTTCAGCACAAGCACCTACTAATTATTTCCATGTCCAAGGTGGTCCTGAACAGAGACCGAAACAGTTTTATTTTGTCTGACATGAATGCCAGAATGATTAATTATCCTTTTTGTCCACTTTAACCTCACTGTGTCAGTATCTTTTCATTTCCTCACCCCACTGGTTATTGTTTGAGAATTGCTGATATAACCTCTGTCTAATATTTTATTCATTTATTCATTGATTGTATTAATTCTGAGGATGAATTTGTATATCCCAGTTTCCATAGAAAGCTAACATCGAGCTGATTGTTATGCTGATATTCTGGTTTAATAGCAACTGGGAAATGCTATTTAATAGGTAGAGGTAGAAACAATATTACTAGGGATAATTTACAGGCAGGAAAGGTGGCAAACCTGCATTCTTAGCAGCCCTATTGGGGGTCTACCATAACTGTGACTGTATGTATGTTTATGTGTGTGTGTTTGGGAGGGTGATGTATTTTACTGAAGAAGCTGTGTCTGAGACCTCTGTTACTTGGAAGCTGTTAACTCCTCATGAGTAAAGCTGGAAGTAGCCCAGTCACCAGTTATTCATTCACTTCTCTTGTTTCTGTATCCTAAAATAGCCTGACACCTGTTCAGGGAGAACCTAGTTAGCCTTTGATAATTTAAATTGAATTCTTTTGACAGACATAGCATAAAACTTGGATGATCAGAAAGAAGGCTAAAGTTTTCCATTCTTTTAAGAAATCTGAGGTTAATTTTATGCTTCCATAAATATTTATAATATCTTCAGTTTTAACATTATGTATTAAAAATTGTCCTGCCAAACTGGGTATTACTTAGTAGAGAAAAACTGAAACTTTAGTGAAGACCTATAATATCTCTAAATTGTCTTGTATATTAAATACTCAAGTAATTAATTATCAAAATTTCTTTTTAATTATACAAGGGAATTCTAATATTCATATAGCATCGATGAGGTACCTGAATAGCCAAAATGCGTTTATTACATGGAACCATTATGGACTGTCATTATATTGTAATAAAGAAGTTTCTTTTTTCTTTATTTTTTTGAAATTTCAGGTGCCTTTACATTTGTACAGACTACATCATACAAACAGCTCCAAGTTGAAATTTCTGTGGGGGATTTCATATAAAAGTGAGAAAAAATAACACCATGGGTCTTGGTGCTTATGGGGATAGTTATCAGGAGCATGCTCTTATTTAAAGAGAAGCCTTATAGTTGTAATTTCTTTTCCTTTATGTATATGTTAACTAACCATTTGGCTAGTGATTGTCAGACTGTAACTTCTAAATTAATACTTTTATAAGGTATGCCTGTCTATTGGATTACTGAAAACTATTTTTTGTTTAGTGATTTTATTTTCAACCTAAGAGAAAATGGTGGAAAATTAATCATTATTTTTTGTTAGAAGCATAGAAATTAAAAACTCTTTATTTGGGCATTTTATTTCTTGATGAACCTTAGAAAACTTTTCATTTATTGGACATGGATTTGGCAAATTAGTATTTATTATTCATGTTAATTTTATTGTGGTTGGGGAAAGGTTAACTCAGCAGGCCTGTGTTGCTTAAACTAGGCACATTCCAAAGAAGGGCCCGTCTTCAGGATGGGCCCTTGGCTGACTCCTTGGAGATAACCTCTGAGGCCTGGGAATATTCTGACCGATAAGTTTGTTTTTGTATGTCTGAGTCCTTGGGACATGCTGTACTAGTTTGACCAGTTAAGTTTATCCTAACAATGTGATTTATTGTGAATGCCTGTTTTTGCTCTGGGGGATAGACTAGAGTTTGAGTGGTTGTGGTCAGTCATGCAGGTGCTGCATGCCTACATGATTGACCCACAACAAAAGCCCTAAACTTCAAGGCTCAAGTAATCTTCCTTAGTTGGCACACATCATTTCTGGTAGAATTAGGTGTATCCATGTGTGACTTCTCTGGAAAGGGACACTTAAAAACTCGCCCCCGATTTCTGTTGCCCTTTGCCCCCTGTACCTTTTCCATTTGCTGACTCTAATCTGTATCCTTTCACTGTAATAAACTATAACTGTGAATGCAAGGGGTTCTCTGAGTCCTCTTAGTTCTCCTGGTGAATCACGGAGCCTGAAGGTGGTCTTGGTGATGCCCAACTTAGTTAGTGTCAGAAGTGGGATTTGCTAGAACAACCCTGATTCACTAAAATGTGGCGAATACATTGTTTGGGAAAAGGAAGCATGGGAGTGATGGATGTCAAACCTTTTGTGCCTGGATGGCTACTGAGTCACCCATTTTATGAGACAGTAGCTGTTATGTGATCAGTTACTGCAGGTAAAAGTTACATAACAATGGAATTTACAATCTGAGGAGTTGGCTTCCGATATACATGAGGAAATACAAAATAATGAGAAACAAGCTAAATAGACAACCCCTTAGTTATTTTTATCTATAATACATAAAGGAAAAGTAAAGGACAGTATTGTGGTAGATCCTAGAACTACAGCAAACTCAGATTTCAGCCTATCTGAGCTATGGCTTCTAGTCTCAGAACTGCTACCAAAGGTGAAAATAGCGCTAGAACAACAGATAGCACCCCTGTGACCTCTGGTCACAAGAAGGTGGCTGGTGGAGGCAAATCCAAGAAACTACTGAAACCAGTGGGTATGGTGTTAAAGAGTTAGCTCCTTTTGTAGACCAATAACATCAGCTTCCTGAAGAACCTTGAGTAAAAATGGATTGTGATAGTGACTAACATAGGAGCAGTCTACTTGGTTTTGAATGCTGCATAATAGACAAGCATGTTTGGGTTGATGCAGGACCCACTGTTTACTATTGAATAAATGGCTGTACATGATCCAAACACACAGACAGCTCTTTCTGAGGAGATAGCTACCCTTGTGGACTGAATAAAAGCCACTGTAAAGTCTTTTTACCCTGAAGGGGGAATGATTTTCCCCTCTTTTAAAAGCTAAGTAGAACTCCTAAGATGAAGCAGCTGATATGCTACGTATGCAAGCATGCTAGATTGGCTTTACAAAGACCAAAATGTTTATCCATTTAATATACCTCTTACTCAGATCATGGTAGATGCTGTGATTTAGGGGGACTTTTTGCATGGCCACCCCATGTAATCTTGCTGTTGTAAAATCAAGCATTGGTTTGAGAAGCTGTATCAGGTTTGTCATCTCAGCTTCCCCCATGGGTTTCACAGATGCTAAGAAAATTGCAGTGATTCATAAGAGAATGGGGAAAGAAAAGGGAGACAGTAAAGGAACTCACTTCAGCAAAGTGGAAATCTTTAAATAATTATTAAAGAATGGGATGAATAAAGTGGCATTGAGAGGGTCGACACTGTACTATTAGGAAGATATGAAGACTCGATGGTTGATGGAATTAAGGTCAATGTTTGGATGAAAATTGAATATTTTGAACAGACTTTATGTGAAGTGGTTGCATCTTCTTTTCCTGCATGTATTACTTAGATGGATATTATGTCTACTGAGGAACACTTTCTCTATCTAGTATGGTAAAACAAACAGCATGCAAGTTTACCCTTTAGTCAGTATTAATTGGACATATTAAATGGGAACCTATAGAATTTCCTGAGCCCACTCAGGTTGTTAATTTGAAGCAATATAAAATATCTGATGGAGAAAACTAGATTACCACTTTAATTAATGACATGTTAGATGCTGAAGTGTTGTGACCAACAAATTTTCTGTATAGTAGCCCTGTGTGGCCTATGAAAAGGCAGATGGCTCATGGAAACTAACAGTCGACTATCAAGGCTTGAGTATTGTAGTTCCACATATAGTATCATCAGTCCAAAAGAATGAAAAAATTCAATTTAAAGAAGGCATCTACTCAGTGATTGATCTTGAAAATGCTTTTTTTTTTGATATCAAAGAGCGAACTGCAATATTTTTTTATGTAGGAAGGATCCCAAATTACATTTACTATTTTGCCACAGGGTTATATGAATTCATCAGGTTACTGTCGTAATTTAGTTAGGAGGGATTTGGACTTGATGCATGTATCAAGTGCAATAATAAAGTACTTTGAGGATGTCAAGATAACATTGTAAATTGAAGAACAAGCTAGAACTTACTTAAATGCAACGGTGATGCACATGACTAAAAAAGGATGATTGATAAATACAACAAAGATCCAAGAACCAGCTTAAATGGTGACATTCTTAGGAATAACATGGGAAGAAGCCACTGAGACATTCCACAAGCAACTAAAAATAAAATGCTATCATTGCTTACCCCTGGACATAAGCAAGGAGAACAGAATCTCATTGGTTTTTTTGGATTTTGGAGGATGCATATATTATATCTGGGAATATTGTTAGCTCCAATTCATAAAACTACCTATAAAAAGGATATATTTGAATGGGGGCCTGAACAACAGCAGGTTATATCTAAAATGCAAAACATGGTGGCTCAATCAATGACTTTAGGCCCCTTAAGATCTACACCCAGATATGATTTTGGAAGTATCTGTAACTTACATTTCTGAAGACTGAAGCTTATGGCAAAATCCAATGAATGCTGCTCAGCAGTGACCACTGGAATTTTGGACTATAAATTTTTTCAGACATGGCAGTCTATCACACACTGTTTGAGGGATAATTACTGGTTTGCTATTGGGCATTTATCGAAACTGCCCTATGACTGGAGGACATAAAATAATCTTGAAGCCATTACCCATAATGTCTTCGGCAATGTCTAATAAGGAAGGCAGTGTCCAGAAGAGCTCCATAATAAAATGAAAATGGTTGATACAGAAGCATGCCACTGGAGGAATACAAGGATGTACTCATAATGTTCATCATTAGGTATATTCTTTTACCTTAGGCCAACTTTGGCATCATGTGAGGAGTTGCCAGATCCTATTGCCACATGGGCGGGGGTGTCTCTATGCATAGCTCTCCACTGACCAGCAAATAGCTGCTTCGTTTGTGCATGGCATTTCCAAGATGGATGGACAGTGTCCTGTCTGTAAGGTTGCTGCACCATAGCTGACTGATGGAAAGCCTCCGATTGAAGAAGGTAACAATCAGGTGTAAAGGCTGAATTGTATGCTTTTTCCTTGTAGCGATGGAAGAATTGAACAACAATAAAAAAATTATCTGGGTTTATTCTGACTCATAAGTGGAATAAGGCAGTGAAGTAGGTGGAATAAAGAGAGGGTCAATGGCCTGGCCACATGGTCAGGAAGATGGGCAATGGAAAGTTGAACTATTAAAGGATTACTATATGTGTCACAGCCCTACAGAAATCACAGTGGGAATTTAAGAGGCACATTAAAGTAGAATATGTTGCTGCCCATCAGAAGAATCCCTTTCCCCAATCAGAAGGTGATTGGAATCAGCAAGTGGACATCTTAGTGTACTTGTTGAGGTGGCCACCTGGGTCCATGGCATGAATTGACATAGAGTAACTGCAGCAATGCAAAGATGGGCTGATCATCAACATACTGTACTTATACCTTCTGAGGCACAAAATGTCAAGAACTACCTGTCTGTTACCCAGCGTGAGTTGATTTTTGTGAGAGGTGAAAGGTGTGGATCCTGGTTCAGTCTTCTACATGTGGCTATCCAGTTTTCCCAGCACCATTTATTGAATAAGGATTCTTTTCCCCAGTGTATGTTTTTGTCTGCTTTGTCAAAGATTAGGTGGCTATATGAGGATGGTTTTATATCTGGGTTCTCAGTTCTG
>RJWJ010019560.1:0-30114 GCA_004363605.1 Indri indri | reverse complement strand
GCTATCTCAGATCACTTACAGCTGGGAGATGCTTCTGGCCTGAGCCAGCCCGTAAACTAGATTCTGAACTCCTTGCATCAGCAACTGCCTAATTAGAGGCACAATTTGCGGTCGAATGAAGTTTCCACCAACCTAATGTGCATCGCGGAGCTGTGCTTCTGCCAGTAATTACCTCTAGCTTCCAGTTAACAGAAGGACCAGAACATCTGTACTAAGAGTGACGAGAAAGCCTTTGCCCGGGGTCCTGGGGTCTGAAATATAAAGCAGGGAGCCAGATCCCCGTTCAAGGAGCAGGCCATCCTTCCTCACTCTGACGGGAGAGCGAGCGTGCAGCTCCTCAGCAGCTCCCATCGCCTGTCTCTCTTGCTCAAAGGAGACGATTCAGTGTCTGCCGCTGGAGCCCAGCGGGTGTCTATCCAGTATTTATTATTTAAATAAAGAGAACTGAACCCGGAGAAAATGTGGTGTGAAGCATAGATTTAAACATAAGCACGCTGAGGCATATTGCAAAGTTAGTCCGTTCCCAATAATTAAAGGACCAAAGTGTCCAAATGATTCCCTTTCCAACAGAGAGAAGAGTCCAGTATTTCCTTGCGATGACATCCCTCTCATATACAAGGCCATAGTCATGTATTTAACTCCCTCCCCAACATCCATCAGGTGCCAGAGAGTGGGAATTCAGGAGGGAGCAAAACAGAAGTAAACTCTGATGTCATCATTCTGTATTAATCAAATATTCACTTAACTGCTTAGTAGCTGTGTTTCACATTGGGGAGAAATGCAGCCTGGAGGAGGGAGGAAGATCTTGAAGAAGTAAAGGATGTGTCATCCCCAAAATACGTCGAATTCCTATATTGCTTACTTCAAGCTGCAAACAATGGAAAAACTATAGTTTCAGAAAAGACTAGGTGACCTATCTTTTCCTACATGCAGCAAACCATAAAGATTCCCCTGGGAGGGACACTGTCCCCATACCAGGGTGAGAAAATAGCCCTATCACCAGACGATTGGGCATTCAGGCTGCAGCGGCAGGCAGTGGGCAGCCGGAATAGATAAACTTCCTGGAGTCACCCATCTTCCACTAGCTTCACACCCCCATATACCTCCTAGTGACTTTCCTAGAATTTACTGCCCCTAGCCAGATCCCCATTATCTTTTCATTTCTTCACAAATTTATTGGTCTTTGTCTAAAAAGTATAAAAGCATCTCTCTTTGGCCATTTCTTTGGACTTGGCTCTCCTTTGAAGCTGCCCACACACATGTGAAAGTAATCAAACTTAATCTGCCTGGTGTCAGTCTGGTTCCCAGACCCAGACAAAGAGCTCATATAAGACCTAAGGTGGGGCAGGTGGAGGTGATCTCCCCTCCCCTACAATCTGCAGAGTGAAGGAGTAATGATGGGGCGTGGGGGGTGATTGATCAAATGGCCAAGGACAAGGCTGCTTTGGGGTAGGAGAGAAGGGGCAGGATTACAATCGGGTAGCAGAAATTACTGATCTTCTGGTGGCTCCCATCTGAATATCATAGGCACATGAAGGTTTTCATTTGTTGAGTCTGAAAAACGAGATATAGGCTCTAGCAGCTGTTATTTTTCAGCACTTACACTCTGTGTCATGCACTGCTCTACAACCAAAGGCATTTTTCTCATATAATCCCTATAGTCATCTTTTGAGGTAGGACATCTTATATCGCCATTGTGCAGAAGTAGAAACTGAGGCACAGTGAAGTAAACTTCACAAGGTCGCCCCACTGGTGAGTGTGGAGCCAAGTATACAAAGGATTCCTGTGTTTGGTGCAAACAGCGGCAGTAGCCACCATTAGTAGCAAATCTATCATTCGCCCAGGGAGTTCCCACCCAGATGTAATGAAGCCAGGGTGCTTCCAACAGGATGCTCCTTTCCTGAGAACACAGTCGTGGGCCCTGACCCTGCCCAGCCAACATCCCGAGAAATGTCCACCCAGGGAACCAGGAGAAAGTGTGTAGCGTGTCAAAGGAGGCCAGCAGGACACTGCCCCGTAGATTCAGCATGACGTCACCCAGTGAGAACATCAGTGTAACAAGCATATCTTTGCTCCACAAAATTCAGGTTAAAAAAAATATTTCAGAATATGTTCTTTCTTTGAATCAGTTGGAATCCGGCTTCTAGGACCGTGAGTGGCTAGATCGTTCCTGTCTCCTAAGGTCACCGGAGAGCTCAAAGTGACAGAATCAGCACAGAAAATCTTGCAGGGAGCTCTGCCCTTTCTCCCTGAAGGCCCATTCTCCCAGCTCAGAGCTCGGCCTGGCTCCCACGGCGAGCCAGGCCTAAAGCTCACCCTCCGAAAGAACAAAGGCTCACTCCTTCTCTCCCGGGGTGAGTAAAGTTCTGTCCTCCGCTGAGCGGCATAAATAAAATAATAATACACCACGTGGTTTTCCTGATGAGCTGAGGGGAGAATTAAGTTATCCTCTGTGTGTGTGTGTGTGTGTGTGTGTGTGTGTGTGTGTGTGTGAGGGAGAGAGAGAGAGAGAGAGAGAGAGAACAAACCCTAATTAGAAAAAAATACTCCAAATGTAAATACAAATCACTGCTGCGTATTGGGATTTGGGATTTTTATTTCCTTCTTTATACCTTTCTCTATTTTCTAAATTGTCTGAAACTGACTAGTGTTGCTGCCATAGTCAGAAAGGAAACAAAAGGAATAGTTTCTCCCTCTCTGTCTCTCTCTCTCTCTCTGGTTTTACTCAGGCCCTATAATTACAAGATGTCTTTACTGAATACAATGTCCTGGAACTTCCCTGCACCACAAGCTGCAGTTTCGTTTCCTTCTAACTGCCATCACGGCCACTATTATTATCTCCGGCTTTCCTCCCGCCCCTCTGTCCGGAAAGCAGGAGCCGGGAAAGCCAAGCCCCTCGTTTTGTGTGGGCGAATCAGTCCTAGGGTTGAGGACCGTGACCCGTACCTGGAGTCCAGAATTGAGGGGGGAATTCCTGGGGCCACATGGGCCTCAATTAGGCTACGAGGACGGAGAGAGACCACTGGGACAAAGGAACCTATGATGCCTCAGGGCTGCCTCTGCAATTTTGTGTGTTTTGACAAGAGTGATTTAGTTCTAATTACTGACAATAATTATTTCTCAGCCCGCAGCAGGGAGCTGTGGGGCTTGTCACTGTGGTGGATTCCAAGGGTCTCGGTTTTGGCTGTGCTTCTGCTGGGAAGCAGCGCGGACCCTGGGGGCTCTCTCCTAAGAATGGCTGAGCCTGGAGCTGAAGGAGGAAAGGGAGGAGGAATTCCAGGCCTCCCTGGTCAGAGCAGAGGAGTCCAAGGAGACCAGGCTGGCAGCCAGAGCTTCAGCCCGGGTAGGGGACATAGCAGGGGCCTCAGGGACAGGAGACCCACTTCTGCCTCTAACTTGCTGTGCAGATGTACACCTCTTTAAGCCTCAGTTTGCTCATCTGTAAAATGGTGATGACGTAGGTTCGTTGTGAAGATTGGATAGAAAATTCTGGAAGAGAGAGGCTTTGCTGAGCTTTGACCTCCCAGTATTCTCCTAGCTTCCTTGGGTAACTACACTTCAACTTCCTTCTGAGGACCTTCCTCCTCCTGCATTCTGTTCAGGTACCTCAGGAGGAACCCCTCACCTGGTTCAGGTGGCCGCCCCCCTGCCGATCAGCGTGGACAGCTCTGGCCCCACAGCTCTCAGAGGCAGAATGTGCGTGTGAGCTTTCTATTACCAGAGCCAGTGGAAACTGTACGTGCGCCAAGGGGAGGCCACTCAAGAAAGCCGAAATGCCAAGTCTTCTTACTTTCTAAAAAGGTTTAATTAACAAATAATAATTGTGTATATTTACGGAGCACAATGTGATGTTTTGATCTAGGTATATATTATAGAAAGATTCAATCAAGCTAATTATTAATGATATAGCCATCCCTTCACCAATTTATTTTTTTGCAATAAGAACATTCAAAATCTATTTTAGCAATTTTGAAATATACATTATTATTAACTGTAGTTGTCATGCAGTGCAATGGATCACTAAAAGTTATTCCTCTGGTCTACTTGTAGCTTTGTACCCCGTGATCAACATCTTCCCTTCCCCTATCTTTCCCCGGTAGCCACCTTTCTACCCTCTGTTTCTATGAGTTTGACTTACTTTCTCTTTTTTCAAACTCAAGACTCAAACTATATTCATTCTATGTAGGAAAACTGATTAATTCATGCTCATCAGGTCTCTTTGTGGAATGCCTTTGGTTTTTACAAAGCATGAGTACAAATTAATCATTGCTTAGCAGATGCACTCTTTTAGACATGACCTGCTAAAGCATGACACCCATGGGGAGGGGTGGGGGTTGGGAGGAATAGCTACAGGGCTGCTTCGGTATTCAAAATGATGAAATTGTAACTAATTCCCTTCTGGCTCTCACAAACTGTGAGCATCGCGTGGAAACTGCAAGCCTCCTGACAGGCAGAGGGGAGTCTTCGAAGATTTGGGAGTGCAGCCCAGCAAGCCTGATGCCACACTGCGTGGTCAGGTGCAGGAACGGCTGAGCAGAGGTACCGTGCTACTGGGCTCTGGCTGGGAGCTTTCTCATGGAAGCCTCACAAAAACCTGTGAGGTAGGACTATTATCCATATTTTTCAGATGAGAAAACCGAGGCTTGGAGAGTACAGTAAGATGTGAGAGCAGGCTTTAGAAGGCGAAAGGCAGGCAGGCCCACCCCCAGGCACAGCTCTGAGCAGGCCGGGGAGTGGCAGCTGTAGCCACGGTTTCTCCATCCTGGTGTGACAGCTGAACAGCTCTGTCACTGAGACCAGTAGTTCCAGTGTTGGGACTTCTCGATTCCCTGGCTGAGGAAGCAGCTCCTGGGGCACGTTGGTTCTGCAGTGTTGTTCTGGGGTGCGGCTGGAGCACCAAACTGATGGCCTTTTCCCCAGCCCTTCCAACGGCTTTGAAAGATCCTAATGCTCTGTTTAAAATACTTCCCGCTGGAAACATGGAATGCAATTTCTGTTATCTGCAACTGACTCCTGACTGAGTCAACTCCCAGTCTCACCTCCCACACACTCAGGAAGAGGAAGAAAGGGAATACCCAAAGCAGAACTCTTCCAGGGGCTTCATTTTCATTTCTTTTCCCCACTGAGTTCCACTTTCCTACTGTGGGATTGGAGTGAGTTTGAGGCTGTTGATTTCACCTCTTCCTTTTTCTATTTTGCTGCAGAATGGCCCACAGCACAGGTTTATTTAAGGAGCAGGATGAATTTTCTTTCGTAGGTGCCTTCTAATTACAAATTAGCATTTGGGAAGCCCTTGCACCTTTACAAAGGGTGTAGCAAAAATACTTCATTAGCTATTCCTCCTGCTACCAGGCCAGGCTCTGGATGGGGTCTCAGAAGTCACGTGGGGACAGGCTACAGATCTGTGGACCAGAGTAAGGAGGAGAGCATTCTGGAATCCAGAAGAACTTCTGGCCCCACCTCCACTTCCTCCCTGCTTGGAGGCAGCCCGTACCCTGGCACCCCTGGCCTATGTTGGGTATTTCATATTTCTCTCCCTCCCCCTCTTAGTGCTGTGTGACCACCGACATCGATTTAACTATTCAGTGCCATTGTTGCTTGGACTATAAAATTGAGATTAAAACAGCATCTACTTTGTAAAAGTTTTGTAAAAGTTAAATGAATGATGTGTATACTTTACTTAGAAGAGATCCAAGCAAAAGTAAGTTCTATAGCAGCGTTCGCTATTGTTAGTACTCATTTTAATATGTGGGGTGGATATTATTTCTGTTTTACATTTTTACATTTGAAGAATCTGAGGGTCAGAGAAGTGGAGTAACTTACCTAAAGTTTCTGCTGTCCCTTCCTGTCTGGCCTGACAAAACCCCAGTCCTACTTCCCTGCCCCTCTGAAATGCACCCTTCTCTGGGAAGCTCGCATAAACACACTGCCCAGGTTACAAGTAATATTTCCCTTCACTGTATTTTATGTGACTCATGAGACTCAACACATTTTGCTGTATAAATTTAACAAGGGTACTAATATTATCCACTTTCGTAGATTACAAGTCTCTAGAAAACAGAGAGCCTATACGCTAGTGTTTGAATGCCCTAGTGGCTACTAGCATAGTGCTTTCCACATAATAATTATAATAATCACAACACGTATCCAGATTTGCAGGTTGTAACAACCTCCCGCTTGTGTCCCATCGTCAAGTTCCCACCATTTCCCTATGGACTAGCTATTGTTCTTCACATCTTAAAGAAACAGAAGCCAAGAGATGTGATGTCACATAGCCCACGGGATGGAGAGCTGGGGTTTGAACCCGAGTCTGACACCAAAGCCCAGGGCTCTGTAATATACGGCCGCTCCTTCAAGAGCTTGGGTACAGAATGGCATAGAGTGAGTGGAGCGGCATAAAATGGACTGGAAAGACAGAAAGAACACAGCGAGGAGAGGGAAGCAGAGAACAACAGGTGCAGGTAGAACAGTGTGCATTATCAGAGGCACAAAGTAGGAAAATCAGTACAACTTGACAACTGGATCACATTTTTACAATAAAACCACTTGTCCATTCCTTTTCCTCAGGGCTACTGTGAGGTTGAAATGCGGAGGGGAAGCCAAGAGAATGTTGAGGAAAAAACAGTGCTCCCTAGAAACATAAAGGATTGTTAATCTTGTCCCAGGGACAAGGGTGATGACAAGGCTTCTGGGTGCCCTCCCATTCAGAATGTCCTGATCTGGTGATGCTGACATTAAGACCATTGAGGGCACGCATTTGTTCCCTCTCCCCTTGTCAAATGCAAAGCTTATTTCTCTTTCTCTCTACTGAGCTGAGACAAGACAGAACAGAAGAGGGGTACACCACCTGTTAGGCTCAGGTCCAACTGAAAGGGACTGGTGCCAGAGACAAGGCTAGGTCAAGTTCATGGCAGGTCAACAGTCCCAACTGGAGTGGCGGGCAGGGCTGTGGGGGCCATGTGGAAATCCAGGCCTGCAGCATGTGGTTAGCAGATGGGGCTCCTGAGAGAAGGTAGCAAGGACCCACTGCATAAGAATGGGTTTTATGATAAGAATTCCATTTTTGGATGAATTTTGTGCAGTAAAAAGATGGGTACCCTTTCCACAGGCAAAATGCCTAAGATACAAGGAAATGCCTTAGTCACACCGATCATGCAAGGGCCCAGTTACCCAACAGGAAGCCCAGGGCCAGAGCAGGTCCAGGAGCACAATCTCTCAGATGCCGAGTCACTGCAAGTCCTCACTGGGGGTTGTACAGGCATCAGGACTGGCCAGGCTGCTGTCTCAGCTGGAAGTCAAGAGATCCCATCTATGCGTCACTGGGCCCTGTGTCTCCCCTTGGCCCTATGTGAATTCAAAACAAGTTATGTCCCAGCTAAAATAACAGATGGGAAGAATGTGAATTATGAGATGAAGTGTTGGAACCACAGCCTGAGCTATGTACCCACTGCTTATTCAGATGTTTCCAGACTCCAGGGATATTTATATGAGACTCTATTTATGTGAGAGTCCAAGAAGCGCATAAAGGGGCCAACGATTAAACATGTGGTGTGATCAGGAAACAAGGCCACACATTAATTCACTCTTTTTATTTTTCATTTATCAAACATGACAAATAATAGATTGTTCCTGCTTTGAAGGAGCTCGCACAAGACAGACATGTAAATAAATTATTGTGTGCTTTGAGCTAAGTGTCATGCCACAGGCAAGCACGTGCTGCTGTGAGTTTACTGTGAAAGCTCAGAGAAGGAGCATCTTAATCAGATTTGGGGGAGTGAGGGCAAGTTTCCAGGAAGAGATGAGGCTTAGCTTGAATATTGTAGGTAAGAATGAGTCCCCTGGATGATCAGAGGGAGAAGAACATCTGGGAAGATACTTAGTTTACTCAGCATGATGTGCTGAAACCATATGATGTACCAGGTACTCTGCCAGGGAACAGGGATATGGCAGTGAAGAATTAAACATGTCCCTGGCTGCATGGAAACTGCACCTAAGTACGTCACCATATAAATTCCTAGTCGGTATTCCTGATAGAAAAAGAAATTTGGGAGAGATTTATTTTACAGAAGCTTATGGCAAGGAAACGAATAAGGGTCAAACACAAGCCGTGATTGAACTCAGTGTGGATACGATCAATGACTTGGAACCAAAGTCCTAGAGAACAGGGTGGTGTGATAGAGTGGAGATCAATGTTCCAGTAAGATCGTCAGATGCAACAGCTGCATTGCTGCATCGTTGGTAGGAACCAAAGCTTTATAACCTAGTGAGAGAAGACAGTGTGGGTGAGATGGAAGCTGAATCCCAGGTATTCATCTGAAGCAGGTATTTACTTGGAGCAGAAGAAAGTTGTTAAGGAGTTAGAGTGTTAACTCATCTCAGCAACCAAGAGGCAGGGAGGTAGAGAGAGGGTGACCCCCACAGCTAAAGAAGCCACTTAGTGTTCTGTATCAAGCGGGGAGGAAATAGCAGCTGCCAGCAGGTGGAAGAGGATGATGGGCCCAGCCACTAGGGAACTTCTGTGAGGCACCGGTGAACTCCTGAAGAGGACAGAAGGATTTGGAAGGGACTGGGGTCCTAGAGACTCGATGGTAGGAATAGCCCCAGGATAATAATTGTGGTGTGGCTCCAGAGAAGTCATGATACCCTGGTGCAGGGGCTACCAGCTCTTATTCTGCAAGACTCGCTCTCTTTGAGGTCATAACACCAGATCTCAGATTGAGATCCTTTGAAAAATGAAACTGGCAAGAAAATCAAGTAAGCCCAGCTGACCAGGGTGCCTCTGTTGCAGAGGCTGGAGCTCTCCTCCCATAACAAAGGGTGGCTGGCCGACTTCACTAGCTGTACTCAGGTTTCCTCCAGTGCCTGTCTGCGATGTTTTCCTTTATCCCAACAGAAGATCCATGGCCACGGTTATCTCCTTGGAATCAAAAGGGTTCCAGGTATTTCTACTGGATACAGCATCTCCCTTTCAAAATGAAGTAAAGACATAGAAGCAAAACCAGTGACCAGTGTTGGGGGTAGCAAGGGACTCTGTCACATCCATGGAGAGATAAATGGATGAGAGGCAAATGCCCCCTCCTTCATCAAACACCCTTCCCCCTCTTAGTCTCCACACTCTCTCTCCTTCTCCTGTTTCTAAACATCTTACCTCTTCTTACCAGGACAAACCTTCTTTATCTTACCAGTCATCACCACCAACTGTCACATGGTGTTAGGTTGGGATGCCCCCAAATAGACCCCGAACTTCTCACTGTTATCTGCAAGGCCTTTCCCAGGGCCCAGGCAGGAGCCAGGATGTGAACATAGGGCTCTGGGAGAGGTGGTTGGGAGCTTCACACTCTGGTGTCAGCTGAGTACTTCCTGAAGGTGCAGTTTAACTGGGAGGGAGGAGGATGAAGAACAAACCCAAAGGCATGAAGGCAGGAAGAAAGGGCAGCAAGGGTGTAGCATTTAGGCTCATTTTACAAATGAGGAGAAACTAGGTCTCAGGTTGAATAACTTAGGGAATGTAACGCAGCTCATAAGGGCAAACAAGCTATGAACCGGGTCAAATTAGAATTCTAAGTTCAAGTTAAAAACTCCATGATTGCCCACAATAATAATCTCTTAACATTTGTTGACTATTTACCATGTGCCAAGCCCTACCCTAAGTGCATTTGACATAAATAACTCACTTAATCCTCACAAAAGCCATGAGAAAGTATCAGTATTCTATGAAGTAGATACCTACACTGTCCTCATTTTATGCATGAAGAAACTAAGGTTACATAGCTAGTGAGCGAGAGTGCCAGGATTTATATCTGGACAGTCTGGCTCCAGAAGTCATGTTCTTAACTTCTGTGTCATGCTGACTTTCTAATTTTTGTTCATGATCAATAATTACTTGCCTAAGCCCTTGAGCGAGAAATATTCCTAGGACAGTGCCCATCAAATGAAAGCAAAGTAACCCTTGATTTTATTAGCCAAGACTTGGAGTGAAACTCCCATGCAAAGACCTCTGGCAAGGTGAACAGGGCAATGACCTTTCCCCTAAGATAAGCTTAACCCCAAGAAGACTCAAGAAATCTGTTCTATTTTAACACTTAAGCTGTATCTTAGATCTTACCAGCATGAAGTAAGGTCAGCTCCCACCACAGAAGGGGTTGAGGACTTGACGTATATTCCGGATTGTAGGGAGGTAGAACTGCTAGCTCACAGAAGGATTTGAATGTGGCCAGTGAGGAGTTTGGACCCAGGTGAAAAAACATCAGTGAAGAAGGTCTAAAGTAGTTGTTCAAGGATCTCATCCCAGAATTGTTTAAATCATATCATGGGCAACTGTTCTAGGAAGACTAAGTTAGAAGACTCAGAAGTCAATGTCCTGGAACTTGGACTCCAAGCTGAAACAGAGAAAACCTTGATGCTGAGTCCGCCAAATTTTCAGCTTTGACTCTTTGACCCCCGCGTATTGCAGTCAGGCTTGAGGTCAAAGTGGCTCCAACTGTAGGGACCAGAGAGATAAGGAGAAGACATTAAAGACAATCCACAGCAAGTGTGCTTAACTCCAAATGGAGACATTTGGGAACACCTTGTGGTCAGTAAGGAATTAAAGAAGTGAAGTTACTGACCAATTCCCACGATTGGTGCTGATTTACTCCTTACCCCACTGCTGTCGGGACACTCGGATGGAGTGCTCTTTTATTCCTCCATTTTAACCCCTGCATGGGACGTGAAACCACCTGTATTGGGGTCTCTAGGGCACTGAGGTGCTCCACCCCTCTTCTCAGTGCCCACAGTGTAGCAGCACTTGGGTTCAAGGTCTGCCTTTGCCCTTCTGTGCTATGCAACATTGGGCATGTTACTTAACCTCTCTGAGCCCCAGCTTCCCATCTGTAAAGCTGAGAATAATAGTGATCGTACCTAATTCAGTGGGTAATTATGAGGATTAAAGGAAAGAGATGGTGTAAAATGCTCGGCATCATGTTGGCACACTGTAAGATCTCAGGCATGGTTCTTTTGAAGGTAGGAAAGATGAATCTCAACTCACGCCAACTCAGAGATTTTCACTACCCTCATGTCTTCCCGGTTAGCCAGTGAGGAAGCTCCACCGCTTTCCCCACCAGCGGCTCTCAAGCAGTCAGCACCCCGACACTGTTGCCATGTTCCACGGTGGCCAGAGGGCACATCGGGTGGACAGGAGGAGACTTAGTGGAAGGACAGACGCGGGGGACAGGCAGGGCTCTAGGACAGAGGCAGTCAGAGCCTGAGGGTCTGGGAATGGCTCATGCTGCAATGCTCACTCTGTCCCAGGAAGTTCTGTGTTCTGGGACTTTTCTTCCCAGAGAGTTTTCAAAGATAGGGGGAGAGAGAGAGGGCCCACGAAAGCAAGCATTGTTTTACTGTCTTTAAAAGCACTGACCTTTTAATCTGTTCTTCCAAAGAGAAAATGGTTTGCACTTCACAATTTCTTCAGAGTCAATGATCCTGAATACATTCCTTGAAACAGACTGTCATAAATCTATACACATACAAGTTAAAAAGATAACAGCGTGCTCTGATTCTGAGAACCAGCCGTCCTTGACAATTAAAAGACCCCAAATGCATTCATTTCAAGCTTTTCTCTTTTTGGACCCAATGACCTTTCCTTCCATTCTCACTCATTTTCATAATAATTCAATCAAAACAGTACTCACTCAGTATATTTTCTTGTCCGGAGATCTAACAAAATCCTGTAGAGAATACAAAATAAATAAGAGAATGGGTCCCCTAGTCTCAAAGAACTTAGACCAGGGACAAGGCAATTTCAATTATTTGTCCTGCCAATATTGTCAGGTGCTATGAATATAACAGTGACCCGGATAGACACAGTCCTTCGCCATATAGAGTTCACAATTAAAAAAGCTATTGAAAACAGGTTAAGAACACACCCAAAGCTAAACTCAGGGGCCCGGATAAATGGCAATGGCAGGAAAAAACCTGGTAGCATTCACTAGTTTGAGCACCTACTTTACGCTAACACTATGAATGATGCTTGGCATGTACTATATTATCTAATTGTACAAGAAAAAGGTAGATATTGTGCAACTTTGCGAGCAAATTAACTGACTGGCCCAAGGTCACATAAAGAGTTGATGACGGAACTAGGATTTGAACTCAGGTCTAACTCCAAGGAAATGCTCTTTCAGCTACGGCAGAGGTGCTACAGTATGAGGACATGCTGAACATCCTGCACCCAGGGCCTAAAGAATTGATTGGCTCCCAAATTTTTGGTACCAACTAAAGCAAATTCCTCACATGATATTGAGGGTCACAGACATAGACATGATTTGTCACAGGCTGAACATATGTGCTGTTCTTTCTTTACCTGAAGACAAGGCCTCTTGCTTTAGAGACTTCCTGTCCTCAACTCTCCTTCAAGTGAGATGGAAGAGACCCCCGCCATGTGCTCCTGAGAAGAGCTAGAATGAGTTTCCCAGGGCCGCTGTAACAAATTGCCACAAACTCAGTGACCTAAAACAACAGAACTGTTGCTTTCCAGCTCTGGAAGCCAGAAGTCCAAAATCAAGGTGTCAGCAGGGTCATGCTCCCTCTGAAGGCTCTAGAGGAGGGTTCTTCCTTGCCTCTTCTGACTTACGGTGGCTTCTGGAATTTCTTGGCTTATAGCAGCATGACTCCAGTCTCTGCTTCTGTCTTCACATGGCCTTGTTCCCTGTCTCTCTCTCTGTCCTCTCTTTTTCTTATGAGGACACCATTCGTTGGATATAAGGGCCTGCCCTAAACCAAAGATGATCTCACCTTGATATCTTGAATTAAATATATCTGGAAAGATCCTATTTCCAAGCAAGGTTGTATTCTGAGGTTCAGGATGGACATGAATTTTGGAGAACTGCTATTCAACCTACTACAGAATCCTACAATCTATTTTGTTGTTTTATAAAGATAGCTGGATGTTGGTCAAGTCACGATGGTCCTTCCTAAGATTTATATTAGGGTGGGAGGAGAAAATGGAGAGGAGGTAGTCTATGTGGATCTGAGAAGTTATTTTGATGCTGCGAGTATAGCAGGAACAGTGTGGAATGTGAGCTGAGAGATACTGCTTTTAGTATTAACCTCCTCATCTATCAACTGTGAGACCTTGAGTAATTTATTTAACATCTCTAGAAGCTCCATTTCTCAGATAAGACAATGGAGGCTTAGGGAGGTTTAGAGATAGCTAACCACCCACCAAAGATTGCTGTTATCTCTTCAGTAGTATAAGCTATTGCTTAAAAGTAACTGACCAGCTAAAGTTCACCTTTCTCAAGTTCACCTTCCATCTGGTTGGGGCCCTGAGACGAGATCTCCCTGATGGAATGCATGTCACCTCCAGGCTGAGTTGGTTAAGACATGGTAATATCTTCTCCACCTTCTATTTCCCCATTTGTAGGCTGAGTGAAGAGGACTGGGTTGGGGGAGCCTAGGAAAGGGCGGAGCCCTAAGATGGGCAGAGCCTGAGTCCTGGAATCATAGCATGAGAGGCCACCCAATAACTAGGAGCACAAACATCAAACTGTTCAGTGAACAAGAAATAAACACCGACTACAGTGGGTCATCTAGATTGGGTGTTTTTCTTGTTATAGCACACAATATTACCCTAAATAATGCCCTACCCAAGGGCAAGGACTGGAAGGGCCGAGGTACAACTAAAACCTTCCCACTATACTTTCCTTTCCAAGCTTTGAAAGGCAGCAGGATCTGGACTCAGGCCAGAATCTTTATCCCGGAATCAAGATGAGCATCTGGCTGGAGTAGAGCTTATCCTAAATCCCTCCGGAAGTTTAGTTTGATGGATGGGGTGCAGAAAAGCAAATGGTAAGGGCGTCCCAGAGTACACAGGAATGGTGGATTGGGTGAATCAGTGTGAGCATCGTTAGGGTGACCTTGGGGCCCAATTTGTAGGGGAATCACAATATGGACGGGCAATGCCTCAGGCTCTGCAAAGGGACGTGTCTTTGAGACGCAGTGAAACCTCTTTCAGATTTACCGCTTCCTCTTTCTCCACCCAACACGGAACAACTTCTCAAAGACATTTTATTGTTCTTTTACTAAACCTGAGCTCTCTCTTCTCTCTCCTGCTACTGAAATGTATGGGCCTAAGGTAAAGAAATCCCTAACTACAAATTCAAACAACTGATATTGAAAGTCAACTCTTGGTGTTAAAAAAATAAAATAAAAAGAATACTTCTTGTAGAGTACATTCTTTTGAAAAGCCCTTGTACTTTCCATTATTGAAGTAATGGTATTTTATTCAGCCAAACATAAGAAATTTGAAGCCATTGTAGACTATCCAGAGGAAGTTTGTGGATGGAATTTTCTGTCTGAGATTAAAGGCATGTTTGAGCAAATGCTTACCATTTTATCCCATCCAAGCTGGGGCTTTGTTAGCTGGTGGGAAAGGCCTTTAGCGCTGCATTCAATGCCTGTGTTATACTTAGCTGTGTACATTCAGAGCACTAGTTTGACGCCTAATGGACATGATGTTCAGGAAGTCATCATAAAGTTTTGGTATTTGGAACCCCCACAATACTCAGATTCAGCCACGCTGGCTTTTTCCCAAGGCAGAGACACAGGGGCAATGACAAATCAGAAAACTCAGTAAACTGTTATTATTAGTTGAGCTTATGCCCAAAACTGCATGAAGAGCTCTCTGGTAGAATTTAACCAGCGAAGGAAGCAGCACTCACCCGAAGCCTGGGAGGAGGGGTCCACTCCAACCGCACAGGCCAGAACCCCGAGTTTACCACCACATGGCTGCTCAGGACCGAAAAGATGATAAAATTCAAGTTTGAAAAGGAGAGAAGGTGCAGGACAGAGAGAGAAAGGAGAGAGAGGGCTGTCCTTGTGTGTGTACTCCCCCTGCCCACTGGTACACCAAGCCTAATCAGCTTTCCAGAATTTACCTAGCAGATGAGGAGCTCCTTCCTGTGTGAAGGGGTAAAAGAAGGCAAAGGAAGGAGAGTTGAATCATGTGGGTGCATCTTATATCCTAAACACTTACACTGGGGCTCCGAACACACCCTCCCTCTTACTATTTGTGTGCCTTTTGGGAAAGTCCTTGGTCCTGTCTACCTTGGCCTTCCTCAGATGACTGACATGCGAGGTCAAAGGAATAGAATACGCAGAGTGTCTAAAGCAATGCCTGGACTCGACTGACACGGCTCCTTTCCTAGCTCAGATAAAGATAGGGGAATGTCTGAGCTGAAGGTAGAGGTCGGGCGGCCCCAGCTGGGGAAAGGAGAATGGCAAAGTCTGGGAAGGGATTCAGGAAGAGGATGATAAGATAGACGTGAACTGGAATGAGAAGTGCAATTCCTGGGCCAGAAGAAACCAGAGTCCTGCTCGCTGTGGGGCTGGCGTGCAGGTCACGATGAGATCCCCAGGCAGGTTCTTTCCCCTTCTGATGAAGAAGCTGGTTAGTTCCGGAGCCCGAGCAAGCTGGGCCTGCTTTTGGGACGACACGGCCTGTGCCGCAGTGGATCAGAGAATGTGAGGCCAGGAGCCAGGCAGGTCATTGTGGATCCAGGTGCCAACCTACAAAGGAAGTGGGGCCTGGCAATCACAGGCCAAAGAACTGCCAACACTTTTGACAATCATCATTTGGTTTAATTGTTCGGAGGCAGCCTGGCTCAGCAGTAAATACACTTAGGAGAAAAATCAGATATTCTCGTGGCCACTGTGGCGTGATGAACAACGGAATAACTCTATCAAAGGGAGGCGGGCCAGGGGAGGGAGGGAGACAGCTGTGAGGGGAACTGGGCTGCCCTATTGTTCTGGCAGAAAAGAGTCCAGGACTCGGAGCTCAGCGGTTCCTCTTCTGGGCCCTGGGCCCTGATCTAGAAGTTGACGCAAGGTCGTTTTTGTTCAGAGGTCTCTGCCCCACTGCGGAGGGGAGGAGTCGTTGAGCTTTTGTAGGTTTTCTAAAGACTGGGGTAGGGAAGGAATTTTCCTTAACCAGAGATGCAAAGTCAGGGTATAGAAATTAATACTAATTACTTAGATGTATTGAACATTTACAATGTTCAAAGCACTGTTTTACCTGCTTCTATGACTTACCACGTTTAGTCCTCTAAATAGCCCTATTGTCTTAGCCTGTTTTGTGCTGCTTTAACAGAACACCTGAGACTGGGTAATTTATAAAGAATGGAAATTTATTCCCTCCCATTTCTGGAGACTGGAAGTCCAAGATCAAGGCATTGGCATGTGGTGTGGGCCCTCTTATTGCAGCCTCCCATGGCCAAAGGTGGAAGGGCGAGAGAGGGAACCCACTCCCTCAAGCCCTTTTTATGGTGGCATGAATCCATTTATGAGAGCAGAGCCCTCGTGACCTAAACAGCTCCCCCAAAGCCCCACGTCTACGCTGCTGCATTGAGGATTAAGTTTCCAACACATGAGTATCGGGGAACACTTTCAGACCATAGCACCTATGGATTCAGAATAATTATAATACCCGTTATAATACCCATAGATGAGGAAACTGAGGCTCCTGTATGTTAAATAACTTGCCCAAGGGAGCACACAGCTGGTGAGCAGCTTATCAGGAGCTCACTCCAATCCCCACACTCCAAACTGCAGCACCATGCTTCCAGGAACCTAAGAGTCTGGTGAAAACATAATCCCATTTCTGCTGGATGCATTTGGTTACAAGTAATAGATTGCTTGACTGATAGCTTCAAGCATAAGAGTAGTTACTGTTTACTTAATAAAGTCAGCACCCATCAATATAAGATCTCTGACCAAAGTCTGTGAAGCTTTCTTGGCTTTTCCTCATTGTTGAAAGAAACTGCCTCAGCTGCAAGGATGACATCCTTACCTAACAGCCGCCACCTGTTTCTCTGCTCTCTTGTACAGTGAGACTCTTCGAAATCACTTCCCATATCCTGTCTCTCCTCCGCCTCCTGCCATTCTTCCTGGAACCCAATCCAGCGGGGCTATTCTCTGCGCCGCCCACTGAAACTGCTCCCTGAAGGTCCCCAGGGGCCTCCACATTGCCTAACCCCGTGGTCGATTTTCAGCACCTGCTCTTACTCGACCCACCTGCAGCATTTAGGTCGACAGGATGACCCCTCCTCTGTGACACACTCTCTGGCTTTGCTGCCAGGACTCCACCTGCCCCTGGCCTCCGTTTCACCTTCATGGTCTCTCCATCTAAATCCCTTCTGCTGGTTTCTCCTCATCTGTGCAATGTCCAAAGGTTGCATACCTCACGGCTCAGGAATTAGGCTTCATTTTTCTGTATTTTCTGCGCAATCCCTAGGTAATATTATCCAGTAGGGTTTTAACCCCCACTTATAAACTCATGACTCAACACGTATGTTCCTAGCACTGAATTCCAGACATGAATATGAAACTGACTTTGTGATACCTACATTTAGACGTCTGCAAAGTTCACATGTGCCAAACTGAACTTTTGATCTCACTCCTTTCCCCAAACCTAATTCATCCTCAGTCTGACCCTTCTCGTAAAGGACAGCTCTGTTCTTCCAGTTGCTCAGGTCCAAAGCACTGGAATCATCCTTGGTCCCTACCTTCATCACCCTACATCCAACCCTTCAGAATACCTGCTGGATCTACCTTTGAAATAAACCCATGATCAGGCCACTTCTGAGCACTTCTTCTCTTCCCTCTCTGGTCCAAGCCCCCATCATCTCCTACACGGGCTATTGCAATCGCATCTTCCTGTTCTTTGTGTAACTTCTGCCCTGCTATATTATGTTCTCCAAAGAGCAGCCAGAGTCATGTTTTAAAATCCCAAATCACTCCTTAACCCTAAAGTTTCCCATAGCCTCCCTATTCACTCAGCCCTTTTCCAGAACCCAAAACACCTGTTCTCTGGCCTGCCATTGCCTCTCTCATCTTAATTCCTATCACTCTCACCCATCTCAGTGTAACTGTGGGTTCGGACCTACTAGAAAGTTATGTAGTCAATTTAGATAGTCATGACCAGAATTTTTTAATAAAATAGGATAAAATATAATGGACAATGTCACGGTGCATCGCACATAGTAAAGGTAAGTGTTCTTTGGTGAAACTTTGAGTTCAGTGTGTGTGTGCATGTGTGTGTGTGTACTGGGTCACAATATAAAATTTATTTCTCCCTGTGGGTCATGGTCCTGGCTCTCCCTGCTCTGGTCACTCAGATCCCTTGACTTCCCCAATGTGCTGATCATTTTCTTACACCCAATATCTGGCCTCTACTTCCTTTCAACCTTTTCTCAAGGTTCACCTGATGAAAGAAGTCTTTTCTGGTCACATTACGTAAAACAGCCACCCCATCACTATTCCCCCTGCCCTGCTTCTCACCACTTGATCTACTACGGGTTAATTTTGGAAACTAGTTTATTGTCTACCTTCCTCCATTATAATAAGTTTCATTGGGATAGGGATTGGTCTGTCTGTTCACTACTGTTTCTAGAGATCCCAGTTTAGTTCCTGGCACATAGTGGGAACTCAATAAATATTTATCAAATAAATTAATTGCACAACCCAAGCAGGAAGGAAGGAGGGCAGCTGCAGAAAAAAATTCTCTACCCATCACATGTTGTCTCCAGAAACTTTCCTCTTTCATCTCATTGTTCAGAAATGGGTCATATGACCTCCCCTAGAGCAGTTATCAGTCAAAGAGGAATTCAGTTGCCATCGCTGGCTTAGACCAATCCTGGTTCACTGTTCACTGGTTTCTAATATTTTACAAAACTGGGTCCTAATAGTCAAAAAGAACTTGGGGTGTACAGGGGATGGATGTTAGTAGGTAATTAGCAGGATCTGTCACAAAGACCTCTGAATTTCCAGATGTGCTCAGCAGTGAGGTGCAAGACCTCTGCCCTTAGGGGCCACGCCGTGTGGGGGCAGAGGCAGCTAAGAAAGGCTAACGTAGCCCATAGTGGTGAAGCTGTAACTCAAACTCAAGTTGCTTTGCTCCAATTTCTACCCTTCTAAACTTTGAACCTCAATTACTTCATGTCTATGAATTTCAGCTTCCTTAATGTATAGTAGGGAAAGTCATCAGCTATTCAGGATAATATGAAGACTTCATAGCAGAAAGGACAAAGATATAATTTGTAAATCTTATGATTATTCTATGACTGTGATTTATTGGACATAGAATTTTGTCAGGCAGGGCTTTCTCATTCTTTGAATGGAGAAACTTCCCCCTCTGAGCCATTTGTCTTTCTTGAAAATCTATGAAGTATATGAAAATATGAAATTACTAGACTTAAACTCAACTCTTTGAGTAAATCACTTCAACTCTCTGAAACTAAAAGTGTTTTTGTGTGAAGATGGTTATGTTTATTAATATACTTATCTCATGAGATTGTTGTGATTACTAAATAAGAAACATACGTATAGCGTGGTATAAAATAGATGAGCAATAATAATAATAATTCAACTAATCTTCAATGCCCACAATATCCCCATATTTTAACCTTTGGAGAAAGAAAGGGCTAGTTAACTTCTAGTTTCCCTTAACCATGTTATATTCTCTGCCATAAAGAGTCAAGTCTCCCCAAATGTTATCTTCCCTAGAGACAAGAATAAAGCATTTCTTTGGAAGAATTGATCTCTCTCATTAGAAGGGGTAGGAGAAGCCTCCTCCCAAATGCTGGGTGTACTCCAAGTTGGGAAGGAAGAAGCCAGGGCGGAATCATGAGCTGAGAGCTTCCCTAAATAAGCTGAATTCCTCACCCAGCAGTCACGAATCCATATTGGGCCCTGTGTGTGGGCATCAGGTTGGAGGCCTCCTTATCTGTCTTCCCCAGCTCCTGGCATGGGTGCAGGGCAGGCCCCACCTCCATCTTAAATAGCAGGGAGAGTTTCCTTGCTCCCTCTCAGGGGATGTCAACAAATTCACATCCCAAAATGTTTAGAGAACATTTTTGTACAAGGCACTGTTCCTAAGCCCTGGGGAAAAAGCCACAGAAAAGACAGACAAAGTCCCTGTTTCCATGAAGCTTATGTGGTAATAAATTTCAGAACAATTAAACTAATAAAGTAGCTTCAGGGAGATGTAAGTGCTGTGAAGAAAATTAAATAATGTGAGACAGTGACAGAGGGTTGGGGGACAGGACAATATTATATAAGAGAGTTCTGGGAAAACTTTTCTAAGAAGACACATTTGAGCAGAGCTAGAAAAAAAACACAGGGTAGGTTGTATTCTTGTTCTTCTAAATACAGGCAGTCCTCATTGCGCACAGCGGTACGGGGCCGTAAAAGTGACCACACAGGCTGAACAAAGCAATGTTAGCGATGGGGAAAATTATTATTGTTCCATGACCTTTAAAAATTTTTTTCAAAGCATTACTGTATTTATAAATCTAAAAAGAAATAAAATAAACCTAAAACAATAGTCTTATTTCCCTCCCTATATGTATCCCCACTCGGTGACAAAATAACTATGTTTCTGTCCCGTCGGCATTAGACTTGCTGAGGACGATGGAATGTGAGTGGAAGTGATATACAACTTCATGGCCAAGTTTTAAGAGCGAGGTCTTGGTTCACCACGTCTTTCTTTTCTGTCCCAGTTAGGGCCTGCTCCCTACACTGGCAAAGTAAGGGTGGTGTAGAACAATGCACAGTGTTCATGCAAGGTGAATGGGAAACACACCTTCATCATGCTAAGCCAGTGGTTCTTAAATTTTGGTGTGCATCAAAAACACCCAGAGGGCTTGGTAAAGAAGAAATTGATGGGCCTCATCCTTAGAGTTTTTCATTCAGTGGGTCTTGGGTAGAGATCAAGAATCTGCCTTTCCATTAATAAGTTCCCAGGTGATACTGATACTGCTGGTCCAGGGACCCAACTTTGAGAATCGCTGTTCTGAGCCACTGAGATTTGGAGGTTCCATTGTTATTGTAGCATACACTTAGCCTACACTGACTAGTACAGAGAGGCATAAACCAGTTATGCACAGACACAGGAAAAGAGTAATTCAGGCAGATGGTGCTTCAGGGCTTTGGAATCAGACAGACTTGAGTTAAAATCCCTCCAGCTACTTACCATGTGCCAGGCAGTGTGCCAAGGTCCATGAAGATGAGGAAGAGTTTCTGCTCTCAAGAAGCTCATACCTTTTGGAATGTTTATCTAAGTTAATAAATGGCTCCCTAACTACTTCTGTCACCCAAGAGGGTGACATTTATGATGCCACTAAGTATCTTTACACTGAATCAAGGTGAGTCAATTTAAGTATTTCTTCCAGAGATCTCAAATTTGG
Organism: Indri indri; assembly: GCA_004363605.1. NCBI lineage: Eukaryota > Metazoa > Chordata > Mammalia > Primates > Indriidae > Indri > Indri indri. The sequence continues at coordinate 8,890 of RJWJ010019560.1, read as the reverse complement.
TTAAAGATATTCTAGCTAAGCCCTATCTACTAATGTAGAAAATATTTACTGAAGATTCTACTGGTGGACATCCACAGCTCAGCATGTGTGATGACTGGCAAGAAGAGATAGACTTCAGAACAATATGAAGGGATTGTTCAAGGAAAGCTAACTGTATGACCTAGAGAGATTGTCCTGATGTCTTTCCAGATCCTGGTTTCAATTCTTTCCTAAAGCCCAGCTTTTGCTTTTTCTTAGGTAGCTGACATGAGACATGCATTCTTATAAGGAAGCCCCCCAATCCCTCGATCATCTTTTTTTGCTTTAGCAATCTCCAGGGGATATTCATAACTTACAACCAAAGAATCATAAAAATGAAGTTTTTAAACAAACAAACACAGTGCACTGGGATTGTGCGTTGGCATTGCACAATTCAATGCCATTGATCTATCGAATGTGCTGTCAGTGATTTTGATGAGTTTGATCATCCTAACCACTTTGGCAAGCACATTGTCCCTCTGCTCTAAGATTGCAAGATAGATATAATTACATGTTTCTTTGGCAGCACTTAAATATAAAATAACTCACCAAGATATTATTTTCAACTGACCAGACACTGCTCTTAGACAGGATACCCCATAAAGAACGACAGGAGGTGGGGTGTTTTGCTTGTACTCAGAGCCAAGGAGGGGGAAGCCTTGCAAGGAAGAGGCTTTATGTTAAGGCATTACCACATTTTATCCATTCTCTGTCCCCATGCCAACCCTAGGCCTTGGAAGGGACCCCCTGCTTGGTTCTAGTAATCAACTTCAGGCCTGCCGCCTGCCCCAAATAACTCAAATCCTCACCTTAATCATTGATGTATGACATTCCCTGCTGCTGGAAATGTTTGTTCTCCTTCTCAAACGAAGGTCTGTTCCATGCACGTACTGTAAGTGGGATGATGAGGCATAATTACCTTCCAGGGTGCATCCACTCCTTCATTCACTCATCCATCCATCCATCTATCCAGTCATGCATCTATTTATTCATTAAAAGTGTAATTATCAGCCACCTATCATGAGTCAGAACTTACGCGGTAGATACATGAACACAGTAGATTTAAACATAAGTAAAATATGATTCCTTCCTTCCAGGAATCTGCAGTGCTGTGGTAGTTACGAGCATGGACTTTAGAGTTTCTTCATCCTTAAAATGATGACTTGTTTATTATAAATTGGTTTAAATATTCATTGAGGTAACATATGTAAATAAATCCCTAAGAACAGCCTGGTATTCTGATAAGTATTTGCATGGTATATATTTTTCCAGCCTTTTTTGTTTACTCTATTTATGTCTTTATATCTGAGTAGTTTTTTTTATGAACAATATAGACTCAGGTCTTGTTTTCTCATCCAATCTGACCATCTCTTGAGTGTCATACCTTTTTGATTTAATGTAATTATCAAGGTAGTTGAGTTTTAAACTACCATATTGTACATTTGCTTTCTTTTTAGTCTATCTGTTCTTTAATCTTTATTCTGTTCTTCCTGCCTACTTTTGAATTAATTGAATATACTTTAGTATTTCATTTTGTCTCCACTATTGGCTTAATCATTGTACTTTTATTTCTTTCCTTAGTGGTTGCTCTCAAATTCACAATGTACAACTTTAATTAATCACTGCCTTCAAACACTATTACACCACTTTATGGATGGCATAAGAAATTACATAGCACCGTGATTTCTTTTCTCCCTTCCCGTCTCTTTAGCTATTATTATTTTACAATTTTCTTCTAAGGCATTATAAACCCCATAATACATTGTTAATATCTTTACTTTAAACAGTCAATTAACTTTTAAAGTGATCAAAATGAGAAAAAAAGTATCTCATATTTATTTCACAGTTTATTACTTCTGGAGGTATTTATTCCTTTTCGTAGGTGGAAATTTCTATCTAATATCATTTTCTTGTGCCCAGAGTTTCTTGTAATGCAACGTTTTGTTTATAAATTGTCCTGGATTTTGTTTTCCAAAAAGTTTTAATTAACAAAAATTTTTTTGGTCTTAATTTTTGAAAAATATTTTCACTGGAGAAATAACTTTTCCTGCTCAGTTCTTTAATTATGTTACCTCGGTGTCTTCTGATTGGCATACATTTTGGTTAGAAGTCTGCTTAAAAGACTGCTGTCATTGTTAATTTATTCCTCTATATGTGATGTGTCTCCCCTCCCCCAACCCTGGCTACTTTTATTTTTTTCTTTATCTCCAAATAAATTTAACTATGATGTGCATTTATGTGATTTTCTTCATATTTACTTGGGATTCATTGAGTTTTTTGTTGGTGAATGTATAGTTCTCATCGAATATAAAAATAATTAACCATTATTCCTTCAAACGCTTTTCTCGTTTCTTTCCTTCTGAAATTCTAAATATACATAATTTAGATGGCTTTACATTGACTCACAAGGCACAGAAGATTTTCCTGCAGCCTATTTTGAAAGATTTGAATCTCCTAGGCATGGAATTCCTGAGCCATGATGCAAACCCTCATGGGCCCCTCCGTGGTGCCCCTGCTGGACTTTGAAGGGAGGAGAAGTTAATGCTGTGAGTAACCAAGTTGCTTCGTCTCTACTCAGGTGTTTCACGCCATCTGCCAACATCCAGGAAACAGCAGTAGCAGGTAAAATCTCGGACACCTCAAAGTTCTTGACAGTGGACACCGTATGATCCCTCACACCACAGTCTGGGGCCAGTCATGATTGTTCTGCTCCCAGTGGCAGAGATGAACTCGGGTATTGACATGAGCTCCAATTCTAGCCAATGAGATGTGAGAGGAAGCTAATGCCATGGTGTTTCTGGACAAAGCTTTCTGTTTTCAAAGAGGGAAAGAGGAGGAGGAGGAGGGAGGCAGGGGCCGTGGCAGGAGGTGGAGGCAGCACAGGATCTTGCCCTGTTTTTCTCCTGAGTGTGTTTGGCTGAGTAGCTCTTTGTTATCAGTCCGCAGATCAGCCAAACAGTGCTGAAAATGGGGGAGCAGAAATATGGAAAGAACCTGGCTCCCTGATCACATGGTTAAGTTACTGAATCAACTAACCTGGGAGCTTCCTACATTTTTTTTTAATTTTTTTTATTTCAGCATACTATGGGGGTACAGATGTTTAGGTTATGTATGTTGCCCTTGCCTCCCCACTCCTCCCCAAGTCCGAGTAGCTTCCTACATTTGAACTTTGCTTTTCTCAAGATAAACTTCCTTATTGTTTTTACCAGTTTGAATCAGAGTTTCTGTTATTTGAAGCCATTATCATCCTAAAGAAACAGAGATAGATTAATAAATAGTGAGAGACAAAGACAAAGAGAGATGGAGAAACCACAGGAAAAATAGGAAAAGGAAAATGGGAGAGAGAGGAAAAGAGAAGGAGAGAGAATCTGAGAGAAAGATACATTCAGAAGATGCATCCCGAGAGCCTGACATAGACCAAAAACCTTTTCTACACTCAAAGACAGCAAAGACCAAGCAGACAGAGAAGGAGACACCACTGGAGATGGAGTCTTGGGGCAAGAAGAAAACTGGTTATCAAAAGACATTAGTTTTTCTGGAGAGTTGGAATAACTCACCCCATGCCTGCAGCCTCTTATGGTTTTCTGCATCCATGCTTGTCGTTATTGCGTTGTTGTTCTTGCTATTGCTGTTGTCAAAGTGACAAAAGAGCTTGAAGAAAAGAGATAAATTTGCAAGTGAGAGAATTTTGGTCCCACATCAAATAGAGCACATTCTCAGTTCCAGTCTTCTGTGACCCTGGAGGCTGCTGGCCAAAATCTCTGGAGAGGAGAAATGAGAGACCAGCACCACCTATGGCCTCACTCACTCCCCATTTATCATCTTCCCAGCCTTCCCTCACCCTTTATGTGTCACTCCATCTCCATCTCAGGCCTCCTCTCCCAGGGCTGGCTCCACCTGTCACTATCTCAGTGGGTTTCAGGGAATGTAGGTTAGGCCTTCTGACTCTCAACTACTGTGGCCATCACAGTGCTTGGCAGGTACCAAGCTCTCTTTAACAGTTGGACGGATGGATAGATGAACAGATGGATAGGTAGATGAAAGGTAGAATAATATAGTTATTAAATTTCTGAGTTTTAGAATCAGGCAGAATTGGTTTAGAATCCCAGCTCCATCACTTACTATCTCAGTAATTGTGGGTAGATGATAAAATTTTTCCACACCACAGTTTTTTTCTCTATTAGAAAAACATTACCTACATCATGGAATAGAATATTCAGCAAACATGAGCTTTTCAGAAATCATTATAGGAGTTAGTTTATCAGATGTTGAAGAAACTTCTTTCGAGATTATTTTGACAATGATGGAAGAGGAGGAGGTAGACATCGAGTCGGGAAGGAGAAGGAAAAGTATGAAAAGTCACGTAAAATCCAAGAACGAATGAAATGATTCTTGGCCTCTGAAGACCGGCACTGAGATTTGTAGATGATGCAACCAGCTACAGGGATCTCAGTGTACAGCCACAAGTAATTTAGAGGGGACAAAAAGGGAGATGCATATACAGCACCTTCTCCTTCTGTAACCTTGAGAAAGTAAGTTTGGAAGTGGTTTCAGTTCCCATCTGCTGATGTTCTAAGAAAGGAAGCCATTAGAAAGCAATTAACCCTACAAGCTCTGATTCTAAGTTACTTATAATCCCTCTCTCCATAGGGTGAACAGATAGAAGTCACTGCCTTTAAGAGCCAGTGTCCATACGGGAAGTTAGGAATCAGGTATTTAAAACTAGGTATTAAAAAAAATAAGATTGAAAAAAAAAATTAGATTGGCCAGGTGTTGTGGCTCACACCTGTAATCCTAGCACTCTGAGATGCTGAGGCGGGAGAATCACTTGAGCTCGGGTGTTCAGTTCAAGAAGTGAGACCCTATCTCTACTAAAGACAGAAAAATTGGCCTGGTGTTGTGGTGCACACCTGTAGTCTCAGCTACTCCAGAGGCTAAAGCAGGAGGATCCCTTGAGCCCAGGAGTTTGAGGTCACAATGAGCTATAATGACACCATTGTACTCTACCCAGGTGACAGAGCAAGACATTGCCCAAAAAATAAAAATAAAAGAATAAAAATAATTAAAATTAAAATTAAAAATAGAAAAAATAAAGATGTAATAATATAAGGAACTAGTTACCAAAGTGCTGCCAAGGCTGAGAAAGCAAAATGAAGAAGGTGTGATAACATGAAGGTGAGTAAGTACAGGAAGCAGCAACCTCCCTAGGTCTGCAAGAACAAAAGGAGGAGATGGCATTCGCAGAGCCCAGGAGTTCACCGGGTCAGGGCTGGAAGTGCCCAGGAGAGGTGGCACCAGTCCCTGCTGGAACCATGGAAGAGGTTTTATTGTGCTGGAAGCACTGAAGAGGGGCCACCCAGCTCAGGCTGTGGCCACTAAGAAGGGGACTGCTATGGCTAAAGTGCAGATAATCCAAAGGGACACAGCCCCTTTGAAAGACACTGCCAAAAGCAGAAAAGGGGGTAGCAAATTCAAGGCTTTCCTCCATCTGACAGTGTCTCCTTTTTGGCAAAACCAATCAAGAGTCCAGATGACTGGAAAGTTCAGGAAGTGTGACTCGCATGGGCTCCCATCTTCGGCATTGCAGAAAATGTACAGGTGCGTCACCTCTACCGGAGAAAGGGGAACATGCATGATGCCAGTGATGGTGACAAAGATGATGATTACTGCAGCAAAAATAAAAACAGCAACGACGGCAGGAAATAGCATTTATGACCAGGCACTGTTCTAAGCACTTTGCATGTATTCACTCAGGAGAGAGAGCGCAAGGAAAAAGGAGAAGAAACCATGACATTTTGCGTCTTGCCCCGAGAAACGTCCTTTTGTCCTTCCTCTCCCTCAATCCCTCTATGCACGTGGACAAAGAAGGAGAACAATAGCATTTATTGGATGACAGCTAGGGGCTAGGCATGTGCTGAGAAATCTTTACCACGTTACCTTATTCGATTTTCACGAGAATCCCGTGTTTAAAAGGGAAACAGGCTAGGGAGGAAAAATAACTTGCTCACGGTAAAATTTAGTTCTGATTCTGTCTGTCTGAAGCCCATGCTCCTACAAATTAAGTGAAAGGATAAAAAGCTCTTCTCACTCAGATATCCCAAACCAGAGCTCATAACTACTCCTCAGAGTGCTGCCTGGTTCTACAGGAGGCTCTGGGGCTGGTGCTTTCTTTCAGCAAGGAATGTAGTGAGCAAGTTGGGAGTCTCTAGCCTGGGGCCAGCCACTCTGGCCCAAACACAATGTGCTTTGAGAAAGGGGTTTTGAAGTTGACAATGAAAGTCATTTTTCCCCCAGTGGAGCCTAAATAGCAGATCTTGAAAGCCTGTCAAGCAAAGAATAGTTTAAAAGAAAAAAAATAAAAAAGAAAGAAAAATTAAAAGTGCTGCCACAATCTACTCCCTAAAAAAGAGGGACATAATTCAAGAAATAGTAAGCTATCTACACTGAATTATCAGAAAATCCCCATAAACTGGGTTTGCAAGGAGCTGCAGGTATGAAGGCCCCCGAAATATGGGTGCCTCTCTTGGGAGACCAGCAACGTGAGCTGGGGTTGGTGAGGTTCATGTTAGTATGAACAGGTTTAAGGGCCTTTCCTAAGAGATCATCTTGATAATGGAAGACAATAGAAGCACCCAGGCCCTGGTGCTCAAGGCAGGAAGGAAAAGGGACCACTATTAGTTTTCTGTCACTGTGGGTTTCCATCGCTGTAGAACAAATTACGACACACTTAGTAGCTTATAACAACCCACATTTGTTAACTCACAGTTTCTGTGCATCAGGAGTCCAGGCACAGCTTAAAGTCCTCTGGGCAGGGTCTCACAGGGCTGCAATCAAGGTGTCGAGCAGAGCTGGGTTCTCTCCTGAGGCTCAAGGTCCTCTTTCAACCTCACGTGGCCATCCAGTGGCATTTGGCTCCTTGCAGCGGTAGGGTTTGTGCTGGCTTGCGTCTTCAAAGACAGCCACAGAGAGAGAGCAGGATTTGGGAGGTGGGGCGCAGAGAGAAAGGGTCTCGAGCGAGTCCACTAGCAAAACAAATCTTACATGACATAACATAATCACAGGAGTGATGTCCCTTCGCCTTTGACGTATCTATTGGCTAGAAGCAAGCGACAGGTCCCATCCATACTGAAGGAGAGAAATCATAAAAGGGCACGAACGCCGGAGGAGAGGATCATACAGTCTGTCTGCCACAGTCACTAAGGCTGCAGAGCACAAGATGCTGGTAAGAACCTCCTGCTTTCTGTCTCCGCGTCTTGTGCCTCTGCGCCCACTCTTTCTCACCTTGCCCTCCCACCAGCCCACAGTCCATGCAGCAGCTTCAATCTTTCCACACCTCCCAGGGGCCTGTTTGCCGGGAGACAGCACCGGAAGTCTTTGCTGCTCAGGGCTGTCCTGAGAAGTCTAGGGGCAGGAGAGACGGCCCCGGAGGGCTCTGTGTGCATCAGCGGATGCTGTCTAGGGCCCCTGCACTGGGTCTAGTGTGGGAATGGGCAGGAGTGGATCAGCAGGCCATGGGAAGATGCATGGCTGTGTTTAAACCTTCTCATGTGTCTAATCTCTTATTGACTGAGAAACATCCCAAGGAGGTGTCTGGGAGAATTAACACTAATTCCTTCCTGGCTTTTCAGTGGCTCAGCTCACCCATCCCTACCCCTGCCGGACCTTCCACGTGGGTCTGCCAGTCCGAGAGGATGCGGCAATCAATTAAGAGGCTGACACGCCCCCTTGGGAAATGCATCAGCCCGGGTCCCACCAGCACATTCTTGAATAGAACACAATGAAAGCATCAGGAATGAATTCAAAAGGAAAGGTGGAAGTGGGGAAAATGCAGAAACAGTGAGGGGTTTCATTTAAAGAGGAAAGGAGAGGAGATGAAAGGAATGAAAAAATGAAAGGGAAGGAACGAAGAGAAAGAGAAAGGAAGTAATTTTTCTTTTAAAGCTTAATCCTGCTGCTCTAAACGGGGCCAGGCGAGGCCCCCAGGAACCGGCTCACTCAGAGTACATGGTCAGTCTTGCTGAAAAGTGCAATGCAACGTAGTGAGAACATAACAAGAGCCAAGTCAAGATCGGGTCCTGCTGATTAGGAAGGAGTCTGGCCCTCGTCTGTGGGTCCACACTGCCCTGCACACAGCCTGCTACAGAGGAGATATTCTGGAAATGTGTGTCAAGTGAATCTGTTCTTTGTTTTTTGTATGCCAGTTTTGATCAAGTCATTCCCCTCCAAGGCTATGGTTACCCATTTTCATTCATGCATCCATCCATTCATCCATTTATCAGATATTTATTGGGTGTTCGCCACTCTGTTTCAGGCACTTCAATGACAAGTGCTGCTGCAATAGTCAATTGGAGACATGGTCGCTTTCCTCGTGGACCCCCTGCTGTTGGGCAGAAAGTCACAAAATTTAGAAAGTGTTGTAAGTAATAAATATTGATTCAAGACCCTTCAAAGAGGCACATAACCCCAGTTTTATGGGATATAGAAAACATCTTTGAGCAAGTTACATCTAAGTTAAGACCTAGCAGGTGAAACCAGGGTGTTCCACTTAAAGGGAAGAGCATGACCAGAGGCCCAGACATCAGAGTATCACATCAGAGGAGGTGAGCAGGTTCAGAAGGACGAGAGCAGGGATAAGGTGCCAGCATCCAAGTACAAGAAGGACAGGGGACTTGGGACACAGGCCTCGAGGAACGAGCAGGGTCAGATTATGTTGGGTATTTTATTCTGGGGGAAATGAATGGAGAACTCTTGGAGGTCTTTAAGCAGGAAAAATGACATAATCAGGTTTGCGTTTAAAAGTTTTACCCCTAGGATGGAGAACAGATTAAAGGAGGCAAAAGTGAAGGCAGCCAAGCTAGTTAGGAGGCTGAGA
>RJWJ010019559.1:0-30120 GCA_004363605.1 Indri indri | reverse complement strand
CTTTATGTTGATATTGAACATGCTTGTTACGTTGGGGGTGAGGGAGTTCAGAGATGCATTCCCCTAGATTTCATTTACATTAATTTTTATTAGTTATGTTAGGACTAATATCTGGCAGGTATGTCAGGACCCTCTAGGTTGCAAGATATAGATCGTACAACTCAATCTGGTTACAAGAAAAGGAATTTGTTTGCTCATATAAGCACGAAGCATGACTTGATTCAGGGATCCAGGATGTGACCAGGGCTCTCTCTTTTTCTGCTTTGCCTCATCAGTGCAAATTTCCTTTTCAGGCAGGCTCTTTTCTCATTGGCGAAGGGTGGCTGCAAACAGCTCTTAGGTTTCCATCTCATTTTTGTCCAGGTAAAATGAGAGAGTCTTGTTATGAAGCTCCAAGATAAGAGAAGCCCTTTTCCCTCCTGGAAGTCCTAACGGTCATATCTTCATCATGTGTCCATTTCTGAACCCATCGTTGTGAGTTTACGTTATGCTTAAGCCAATCAGGGCCCATCTGCCTATGGGCAACCTACTCAAACCTATGGCTGAAAATGGCCTCTGTTAATGCTGGGGGTGCAATTAATAAGTGACCACTGCGATGTGACTTTCAAAAGCAAAATAAATTTTACCAGCCCACTAAATCTTTTTAGTATTTACTATTTAAATGTTTATCTTTTAAAAATTTTTTATTGTTCCTCCGTCCCCTCTAGAAGTCCTTCCTTTGATCTCCCACGATTATTTGTGTCATGTTAGCTTTTTATATATAGTACATTTTTGCATTGTTTTCCCAACATTATCATAAACAAGACAATAGGGAACATGTCTTTTTCAATTTTGTATTTCCATAGTCCATCTTGTACTTTTGTACTTTTGTACATATGGCACGTAGTGAATCATGACTAATGAATTTTCGAATGGATAAATGAGTCAGCAGTTCTTCATTCTCAAATATATATTCCTACCTACTGAACAAAAATGAAATTTGAAATTTTAAAATTAATTTTCTGTACATAATATTGCACATTTATAAGTATGTATTATTAATTGTCGCTAATAAATACTTTTTAAAAACTAACTGAAAGATACTAAATCTGAAATCTTGTTGTATTTATTAAATAGCAGTGGGCTAGTTTACTGACAGACAAGACAGTTGCATACGTTATCAAATGATCTGATCTAAACTCTTGAAATGACAATACCTTAAGTATTATCTTTTACTGAATTACAAATGTTTTGAGCTGTTAGTGAACAAATTAGTGCTGGAGCCACAGAGCTACCCACGGATTGTCCACACACTGCCTGTTTTGCACAGTTCCTTTTGGACACCGATTTATGTATCTGATGTGTTTCAAATAGCCGAATGGTGTGTTACGACATGTCACACTCCGTGCAGAGTGCGTTTTCACTATCAATTTTTGTGATTGAGAGCAAATGTTACATGCCCCTAAGGTTGCCTGTAGGGAATCTTTGTTTCATTTAGTTGGACATCCAATAGCACACTTAGTTTCACAGAGCCGGTCTTAGAAAATTCTTTTGGGAATTACAACCATTTCTATTTGCAAACCCCACAAATCTCTACTGACTTCACAGTGGATGCTCCTGCACCAGCGCCACACGCCTGGAGCACTGCTGCATTTGGCTCTTGTCTTTGCGCTTTGCTTTTGTTATCTTGGACGAGTGTAGATGGGCTATGTGATAGGAAGTCTAGCCATTTCATCTTTCCATCCACTCCCACAGTCCTTCTTTAATGAACAGTGGTCTGGCTTCTGTTCCCAATGCCAACTTAAAGCTTCAGGGATGACGTGATTGCTAAATCCAGTGCACTTACACAGCACCTACATAAAACCCCATGTGCCTTTAACGTGGTCAGTCACCCGCCCATCAGAGCTATTCTCTTGACTTCTTAGACCCCAAATTCTTAAAATTTGCTTGTATCTTTGTGATTATTCTTTCTCAGACTTTTTAAAGGGCACTTCTGCCTCCTCTTCTTCCTTAAATGTTCTTTCCTCAGAGTGCTTCAGCAGGTCTCTGCCCATGCTCCTCTTGCTGTATAATACTGCCCTGAGTGATTTTTATCCATGCTTATGTTTTTAATCTATTACAATATACTAATGACTCCCATATCATCAGGGTCAAAGCTTGTGAGAGCAACATACCTGTCTAGCCATCTGCCTGCTGGACACAGTCATTTAAAAATACTCCCAACTTGGCCAGGTGTGGTGGCTCATGCCTGTAATCCTAGCTCTCTGAGAGGCCCAGGCAGGAGGATCGCTTGAGGTCATGAGTTCAAGACCAGCCTGAGCAAGAGTGAGACCCCATCTCTACTAAAAATAGAAAAAATTAGCCCACTGTGGTGGCGCATGCCTATAGTCTCAGCTACTTGGGAGGCTGAGGCAGAAGGATTGCTTGAGCCCAGGAGTGTGAGGTTGCCGTGAGCTAGGCTGATGCCACGGCACTCTAGCCCAGGCAATGGAGCGAGATTCTGTCTCAAAAAATAAATAAATACAAATATTCCCAACTCATCATGTCCAAAATGGACTTAACCATCATTATCTTTGAAATTTTATTTCCCTGTTTAGCTTTTATTTTAAAGGCACGGGTGCCCAACCATCCATCGAATTTAGAGATCTTAAGTGACCTTAAACTCTTTTCATATCTCCTCATCCAGACCATCACCAGGTCCTGCTAGTATTACTGAAATGGTCTCAGATTTATCAAAAATGTTTCAAATTGGTCCTCTCCTTTGCTTCTATCATTGTTCTAGTTCAGTTCATTATCATTTCTCTCCCTTACCCCCCTCAACTACAACTAGAACAGAATAATTCCCTAGTGTAAATAATACATAATGAAGGCCTATTATGTATCAGGGCCCTCTGCTAAGTGCTAGAGATTTATCACTCATATTTTGCACATGCTACTTATTCTGACAAAAAATCCTACTCTTCATCCCCACCTCAATCTTCATGCTCATGTCCTTGGAGCATCGAGGTTGTACCTATCCTTAAAGCCTCAGCCCACGTGTCACTGTCACCTCCTCTAGTAAGCTTTCTCCAGCTGCTCACTCACCTTGCTCCTGTCTCCTTGTTTCCCCAGCGTCTCCAGACTGGGCTGGGCACACCACCTCAATGCCGTCATAACATCCAAAGCCTGACCTTACATTTGCACTTTCCTGTTGTATAATTTTATGAGTTTTTCTTTACTTCCAGACTGTGACGTCTTTAAGGGTAAAGATTGCCTTAATAATCTTTATACGTCCAGTAACAGAAGTACATAGGAAATGCTAAAAAAAAAATATGTATATATATACTTGCTTAAATGAATGGATTGAATGAGTAATGGCAGCAAAAACCTACGTCTGAGTCGCATAGCAAAGAAATGATACAGTTGCATTTTCCTCTGATACTTTAGGTTACGAATCAGTATTGGGTTTTACCAATACATCAGTTGTTCTCAGGCTATTGTTCTGAGATACAATATAGTAAAATAATGAAGTCACTGTGATTTTACTCGGCAATCTATTTAGTCAGTTGCCCCCAAACAGTCATTGAATTAATGGTAAGTGCAGTGTATGAGCTGAATTCCAAATGAAGCAAGTGTATGTGGACAGTGAAGTGCAGCCTTGTTAACCCTGAACAATCATTTCAATTATAAACTACATGCACACAATCACTGTCACATAAAATATCCAGACTAATTACTGCTGGCCCTTTTGTTATGCAAGTATTAGAAACGAAACCTACTCTTACGTATATGCAATATAACAGTGAAATCTCGAGAAAGAACATTGATTTTTTTTGAAAAGCAAGAATTTTTACATTATTAAAATAAATGGATTAGTATTGTGCTTTTAAAAGTATAAGGGCAGCCACTGTTTTGTAGGATTTCCAACATACCCACACATGTGTAACAGAGATCTTGGGTAAGGCCATAAATACAACACAAAAATCAGAGTGTTGCTCTCCGCACTCTTGTTGCTGCCTGAGGGAGAAAAGCATGTCCACTGTTCCATGACTGGAATGAAAGGCACGCTGAGTTTTAGGTCAAATATCCATGACACTGACGTGTCTGACTAGTCTACTGAGTGTGATCCATGTTAATATCTTCCCCGTGGTGGGCTCCAGTGATATGCCTCAGTGATCAACACAGCACGCACAACCCTGTTAGGTTTTCTACAGGTGTAAAATTGACGCATCTTTGAAATCCCATGGAATGTGATTCTACATGCAGTTAAGTTGTACTGTGGCAGTGTGAGTTGTCTTTTTGTGTAATTCTGTAAGGATGTCATCAACATAGATTGTTCTGTCTGATGATATTTCTTGATGGCACATTTCGGACAACATTGTGAGCTAAACCTATTTGCGTTACATTGTCCAACCAATAGCAGAAAAATCAAAGTTTCATGGCTGACTAAGCACTGCAAAATATAAGTGCTGTTCCCACATTGTGATTTCCGAAATGGTCAGTGGTACCTTTGGAACATAATTGTGTGATTCATCTACCGGTCTAAGTTCTATAACAGTAGGAACATGTATACTCTGCCTGCCATTTATTCCACTGTTAGAACAGTGACTGACCCATAATTTGGTGAGTGAGTAAGTTCTTGAGTGGTCGTGTGGCATGCGGAAAGAGAATGGTCTTTGGAGGCATGAAGACCTGGAATTGAATCTTAACATATCCACTTTCTAGTTCTGTGACATTGAAATTATTTAAACTAAGCCTGTTTCCTTCTCTGTGGGATGTGAATAATGTCTTGGAGCTGAATTACTGTTAAGGTAAAATGAGCTAGTGAATATATAACATTTAGCATGGTGCCTGGCACATAGTGAGAGCCATTGTTATTACTGGCCTCAGAAATCACTTTTGTGCTTTTAGTCCTCTCATAGGTTAGCGCTCAGCTGCTTAATAGTTCAGTTGCCTATTTGACCATCAGTCCGTAATGGTATGAGGCTTAGGTTGGTTGAATGATTACAAATTTTTATTGCAAATGACAAAAGCTTGTTAGATATGTGCATAACTAAACAGATTTTTCCATTAATTAAAAGTTTTATACAGTGAGCCAGAGTTGCAGTTTAAGATTCCAGAGATCATGTTTCCAAAGCAGCCTGATTGTAGGAATCTAAATTACTCGTTATTAAATAGCCCTAAATAGTTACAGACAGTAAGTGATAAAGGTATTCAGAATAGGAAGATATCTTTGTAAACTTCTTGGCGAGGAAAAGATTTATGACAAAAGTAGGATATGAATTGAGTATTTAAAAATGTTTATAATTTTGATACGTGCTATGAATGAAAATCTTGTTTTAGGCAAGGGGAAAATTTGAAGAAGAGAGCCTCTGTGGATGGTATCAGTTGGGATGCTTTTGACTGCAAGTGGCAGCAAATACCAACTCTGCTTAAAATGAGAACATTTATCATCTCGCAGAACAGGAAGCCTAGAGATAGGTGCTGCAGGATGGGTTAGTTCAGCAGCTTTGTGACAACAGCAAGGACCTAAGTTCTTTGTCTTCCAGCTCTGGCATCCTCAGCGAGTCCACCGGTTAATACTCATCACTCTCCTCAGAGTGACAGCGGGTTGCTACGGTTTCAGGCGTCATACCCAGACATGGCAATGTCCAGTGAAAGAAGAAGGATGAGTTTTCTTATGCCTCTTAAATTTTATTATGGACGTGTCAAACACATAAAAATATAAAGATAATATGACAAACACCCATGTTACTACCACCTAGTTTAAGAAACGTTGAAATGCAGTTGTAACTCCTTGTGCACACCACCGCGAGCAAGTTTCTCTTCCTCCCAATCCCCACCTTAGATTATTCTAAATGAATCATTCCTGCGTACTATGGTTTGATTGTCTGTGCTGCGCCAAAATTTGTATGTTGAAACGTAATAAACAAAAGTGATGGTATTAGAAGGTACAGGCCAGGCGCAGTGGCTCATGCCTGTAATCCTAGCACTCTGGGAGGCCGAGGCGGGAGGATTGTTTGAGCTCAGGAGTTCAAGACTACCCTGAGCAAGAGTGAGACCCCATCGTTACTAAAAATAGAAAGAAATTAGCTGGACAACTAAAAATATATAGAAAAAATTAGCCAGGCATGGTGGCGCATGCCTGTAGTCCCAGCTACTCAGGGGGCAGAAGGATTGCTTGAGCCCAGGAGTTTGAGGTTGCTGTGAGCGAGGCTGATGCCACAGCACTCTAGCCCGGGCAACAGAGTGAGACCGTGTCTCAAAAAAATAAATAAATAAATAAAATAAAGTAAAGTCCATATTTTTAAAAAGCCCATCCATCTCACTTGAATTTAGAAAACTGAATACTAAAAAAATCTCCAAAGTGTTAATTGTCTTCAATTTATTCAATTAATAATCAAATTAGAAGCAAACCAACAACAGGGATATTCAGATAGATTTAATAATTATCTTAATAGTCCACTACTTAAAGAAATGTAGAAGCAAATTTTTATAAACATTATATAAAACTTTTTACAAATTGCAAATAAATGGAATACACAAAAAATCCATAATTAATAAAGTTACTTTTTCACTAGTTTCTATTTTCGTGTTTGTGAGGAGTGCTTAGTGTTTGATTCTGAATTATTTCAACGCAAGACAGCAATGTATGGTTGGCCTGGTACCTTGAATTTAAAGAAGTGATGAGGAATGCACTGAGAAATGGACAGTGAGAAAATGTAAGGCAGTTTTCAGGAATAAAGCTGCATGAGCTCTTGACCTCACATGTGCAAATTAATTTAGCAGAAGAGCTGTAATGTGGCCTGGATTTTAAGAGAAATGATCATTTCATTCCCTTTTCTGAAAGTGCAAAGGATAGAGAAAAAGGTAAGAAAAAATAATTCTATGTCTCAAAAGATTGTAAATGGAAAATACAATCTAAACCTTAGGTATTTTAACGGCAAAAGGCACATGTCCAGAGAAAGAGAGAGAGACCTTACATTAGTGTATTCTTGCTGACCCTCTGACTGACATACCAGATGTTCATCACAGGCATATTTTACTTCCGTTACATCATCTGATTTTGTTTGTTTTGTGTTTGAATTTCCACTGAATCCATTCTCTTGTGATAAATGTGGAAATTTTGGTTGTTTTAATTTTTTTTTTGTACTCTCCATTATCTTTGAATTCCTATTACTAGAACATTATTAAACTTGTCTCTTTTAAGTGCCATGTTCTCATTTGTCATTTTACTCCTAAAGGACTTAATCCTTAGGTATTTGAGGCATTCTTTGGGAGTCGTTTTAGGAGTAACGCATTTCACTGACCAGATGGATTTGACTGAGACTTTGAAAATATGAAGATATTATGTTAATCTTTCCCATTCGTGTTTTATGTCTTATGGCTGGGGACTTGGTCCCTCCTTTTGAAATTTTTAGCCCCATTTCCTATAAAGACTCATAGTTGGCTTGAATTGGGGTCTATAATAAGTAAGAAATATGGTCCCTTACCTTTTCTCACTCTTGCTGTTGGGTGGGTTCTATGCTCTGATCTTTCTTAGGTTTCCATTAAAAACACTCTTGTTTCTAGAACTAAAGACGAAAAGAGAACCTCATAGCTATTTTCAGATAGTTGTAGTATTTTCATATGTAAAAGATTTTAGAAGAATTCGTGGAAATCAGCAGAGTAGAAGTAAGAGCAATGAAACGAAAGTACAGGAAAAAGTGTTAAGCTTTGTGTAAAGAAAAAGGGTTGGCGTTCACAGTTTTGTAAACCTGCCTCTGGGAGGCAGTAAGGTGTAGAGGTTGAGTGTGGCTCCCATTGACTTCAAACCTGTGATCTGTGCCTTGGTTTATTCTGTGAAATAGGTATAATAGTCAGGCCTCCCCCATTGGGTTTTTGTAAGGATTAAATGAGATACTTCCTGCCGGGCACTTACAATTGTGTCTGGTACAGACTAAATGTTCAATAAAAGTTAGCTTTATTATTATGGAATAGGCTGTCTGCTTTTGTCCCTTCTCCATCATTAGAGGAATTTAAGCAGAGGTGGAATGATAAATTGGTAGGGATTTCATAGGTAAGATTTAAGCATTGGATAGCTTCTTCAACCCCTCAGATTTGTGTCTCTATTACTTTGTTTCCAGTGAATACCAAGGTATCTTTCATATATGACAATGGTGGTATTAACCTGGATAACATGCTTTGTTCCCGGTGGTACAATTCCAATGGTACAATCTCCTGTAGGCCATCTGGGACCTCAGAGTAGGGCAAAGAAAACCACTGCTCAAGTCCAGTCTACACGCTGACCCTGTGGAGCAAACCAGCTACACATGCCAGAGACCTAAACAGATAGGCTGTGAATTCAGTTTGAGAAAAACACGAAAGAATAGGTCTTTTGATAATTTCCAATCTTCCCAATAGGATGGCAAAATTTAAAAAGGGCCGTAACATTCATTGTTGGTAAAACATAAATGGGAAAATGGACACTATAGTGTATTAGTAGGAATATAAATTGCAAACATTTGGGAAAGAAAGCTGGCCATGTCTA
Organism: Indri indri; assembly: GCA_004363605.1. Classification (NCBI taxonomy): domain Eukaryota; kingdom Metazoa; phylum Chordata; class Mammalia; order Primates; family Indriidae; genus Indri; species Indri indri. The sequence goes on along the minus strand of RJWJ010019559.1, from coordinate 21,632 downwards.
TTATAATCTAAAATATATCTTCTCTTTGACGTACCAAACTCCATTTTAAAACCACTTTCCTATGGGAATATAAACGTCATTATTTAAGGCCATATTAAAAAACTTTATTGAGGCATTGGCTGTGGTGGTAAAAAAATGTAAACAATCTCATTGTCTAGTCACAGGGCAATAGTTACAAGCAGTAAATACTTAGTATGGGATACTAAGGGACAGTTTAAAAGAATGATTTAGGTTTCTATCTGTTGACTTGGAGGCCCATGATGTATTGTTATCTGGGTAAAGCAAGTTCCAGCATAACATTTATAGTATTACCTAATGTTTGAAACAGCAAACGAACAAACTAACAAAAAGAACTTCAGGCTGGGTGCGGTGGCTCACGCCTGTAGCCCTAGCACTCTGGGAGGCCGAGGCGGGAGGATCATTTGAGCTCAGGAGTTCGAAACCAGCCTGAGCAAGAGCGAGACCCCACCTCTACTAAAAATAGAAAAAATTAGCTGGGCTTTAGGGGGTAGGTGGGTGAGTCAGGAGGATTGCTTGAGCCCAGGAGTTTGAGTTGTTGTGAGCTAGGCTGACGCCCTGGCACTCTAGCCCAGGCAACAGAGTGAGATTCTGTCTCAAAAAAACACTTCAAATCCCCTTTGTTTTTATATGTAATGGTGGAGGTGAGGCTGGTCACCAGGTCAACGACCTTGGTTACTTTAGTGCTGGGTCTAGGAGGGAGTCAGTGTTTTCTGCATACTTTATTGCATTGTTTTACATGCAATAGATGAAATTTTCATTGGAATGAAAAAAAATGAAAAAAAGAGTTTTAATTAAGGAAGAACTTAATTACAAAATGTACCTACTTCCAGCACAGTGCAAATTTCTTGAGAAAAATACTCCCCCTCTCCTTTCCCGTTCTTATTTTTTATTCCTTTTTCTTATTTCTTCCCCCCCCCGCCCCCCCGCAACTTTCTTCCTTATGCTTTTTCATCCCCCGCTGTCCCTCAACAAAACCCCACAAAGTATTTCTGTGAAAACGGGAAAATATTACAAGTCAAAATGTTGAACAGGATTTAAAGGGATGTAAACAAGCAGTTCATTTCTTTTTCCTTTTTCACCTCAAACACTAAGAATATATTACAAAAATTATTTTTTAGTGGAATACAGGTTCCCCCTCTGCCATTTCAATGAAATGAAATGACGTTCAGAAAGAACACAAAACCAAAATTCCTTTCTTCTCTTCCTTTTTCTTTTTCTATTTTTCTTTTTTGAAAAACAGGAAGGGCAGCAGCGTTCCTTCTTATGGTAAGCAATAATAGCATGCACTCTGAAAGAAAACTCAAATATTTTGACTCTGATTTTATATGGACAAGGGCAAAAAAGAATAAAATATATTAATTAGTTGAAATTAGTAATAACGGGGCAAATAAAACCAAGATTTTTTTCATGTAGTAGTAATAATTAAATATTATTAAAACATTTGCATGAACTATTTAAAATTTCTCTTCCTAAAGTGGTATTATCTTTACTGTTTTTAATGGACTATGTGAACTACATAGTTGAACAAATTATATCTTTATTTCTGAAGGATTTCAACCCTGGGCGAATGCCATTTTAGGATTGCTATTGTCTCCCACCCATTACTTTTCTTAGAGTTCTTATTTTGTTCTTTCTTATCACCTTAAAATTTTTATTGTACAGCCATGAAGAAGGATGAATTAAGGCCTTTTGTGACAATTTGGATGGAACCAGAGACCATTATCCTAAGTGAAGTATCTAAAGAATGGAAAAACATGTACTTGCCATTAAACACTATAAATATTCTGCCCGAGACTTGGAATTAGCCAAGGCTCCTGTTAGTGGGTTCCTGGTTCTTCTGGGGTGGTCACTGTTTCTGGCCTTTTCAGAGAATAGAGTAGGGAATATTGTTTTCAGATAACATATGAGTTCATATTTATATTTTCAATTCAGGGTCAGAGCAATCTTATATCTGTAGCTCTTCTATTTTACATTTATATACCCTTTGCTGAGAGTCCTAGTTCTCCAGGTCATGAAGGATGACATAATTAGAATATCACATACTTGCTTATTTGCCTGATCCACAACATACACTTAGATGTGTCAGAATAATAGTGTCAACACCACCAGCAACAAGTATTGAAAACAGCTAATTTTTTTAATAGTTTTAATTTTTTGCCATTCTAGTGGCTGAGTAGTGGTATTTCACTGTAGCTTTATCATTCTAAGTCCTCTCTATGTAATGTAACTTTTTTCTCTGGCTATTTTTAGAATGTTCTCATTCCCACTAGCTTTTGGCAATTTAACTATGATGTCTTGCTGTGGTTTTCTTGATTTTTTTTCTCTTTGGGCTCATTGGAACTCTTGGATCTATAAATTTGTATTGTTCATGAAATTTGGAAATATTTCTGCCATTATTTTTCACCTTTTTTCCCTATTTACCTCACCCTTCCTTCTTAGACTTTGATTACATTACGTTGGACTGCTTGATACTGACTCACAGGTCATTAATATTCTACTCATTTTTTTTTCCATCTTTTGTCTTTCTGTGTGTCATTTTATTTTTTATTTTTTGTTATTGTTTTTAGAGACAGGGTCTTGCTCTATTGCCCAGGCTGGAGTGCAATGGTATGGTCACAGTTCATAGCAACCTCAAACTCCCGGGCTGAAACAATCCTCCTGCCTCAGCCTCCCAAGTAGCCGGGACTACAGGCATGTGTTAGCACGCCCAGCTCATTTTTTAGTTTTTCGTAGAGACAGGGTCTCACTATGTCCCCCCAGTGGGTTTTGAATTCCTACCCTCAGGCGATTCTCCCATCTTGTTCTCTGCAAGTGCTGGGATTACGGGCGTGAGCCACTCGGCCTGACCCTGTGTCCCTTCAGATGTTGTATTGCTATTCTTGCAAGTCTCTGATCTTTCCTCCTGCTACTCTGAATCTGCTGTTAATCCCATTCGGCACAGTTCTCAGTTCAGATGTTTTACTTTTTTAATCTCTAGAATTTCAGTTTTAGTCTTTTTATTATTCAGATTTTTCTTAAGAATTGTTTTATCTTCTTGGACATATGGAATATATATACAATAGCTTTTTTTAAAAAACACTTTTTTTCCTGGAGATGAGGTCTCACTCTGTCCCCCAGGCTGGAGCGCTGCGGCACAACCATAGCTCGCTTACAGCCTTGAACTGGGCTCAAGTGATCCTCCAACCTCAGCCTCCAAATCGCTGGGACCACAGGCATGAGCCACTGCGCCGGGTTGAAACACCTTTTCTAATGATTTCATTATTTTTGTCATAAGGGGTCTGTTTCTATTGATAGATTATTTTTTCTCCTGGTTAGGGAATTATACATCCCTGCTTCTTTCTATGGGAAATTTTTTGACTGGATGACAAACACTGTCAATTTTATGTAGGTGGTGTTATATTTTTCTGCATTTCCTTATTGTTGGATTTCATTCTAGAATTCTGCTAAGTTACTTGGAATCAGTTTGACTCCTTTTTAAGTTTTGTTAGGCCAGGTCCAGAGCAGCCTTTACTCCGAGGGTTTGTTTGGTTCCACTACTGCGGTAATAATCTTCAAGTACTCATCTCAATGCCCTATGTATTCAGGGGTCTTTCCAACATGATTGATTGGAACATGAAATATTCCCTATCTTGTGGATCTCCAGGGAATATTCCGCTTACTTGTATCTCATGATACTTTCTCAGACTTCATGCAGTTTCCTCCACGATTTCCATGTGTAGATCAGCACTCAGCCATGGACTCCAGCAGACCCCTGGCAAATCTTGGCAGACTTTTGTGCATCACTCTCCTTCCTGAAATGCCACCCACAAAATCCCAGCTGTTTTTGGCCTCCCTCAACGCTGAACTCAGTCTTTTCAGCTCAGCACAACTGCCAGGCTTTGTCTGGGGACCTCTTCCCACTGCTACAGTCTATAAATTCTCTCTTTAAGCAAGCAATAAGCTGGGGTAATTGTAGTATTAATACTTACCTCTTTTGTTTCTCTTCTCTCAAAGATTATTGTTTTATATTGTTAGTTGTCCAATGTTTCATATATATTACCCAGTTTTCTAGTTGTTTAACATTGGAGGACTAATTTGGCCCTTGTTAATCCGTTATAGTTAGAACTAAAATTCCATTAATATTTAACACTGAAAATGAAAGATGCTTGAGGGTTTTCTCTGGCTTTTATCTACACAGTTTCGTGTTCTATTGTCCCCAGTGTTTCTGTTTCCTCTTAATAATCAGGATTAATCACCCCAGCCAATAATAAAACTCACTTTTGGTCTGTTTGCTTAAAGGCAAGAAGAATCTGAAATATCCAAGTGGTGTCTTTTTTAAAAGTTTCAATAGATTAGAGAGTACAAGTTGAGTTTTGTTACACGTATATATTGTATAGTGGTGAAGTATGGGCTTTTAGCATCCCCAAATAGCGTACCTTATACCCACAGGTAATTTTTTTATCCCTCACTGCCTTCCCACCTGCCTCCCTTTTGAGCCTCCAATGTCCATTATACCACGGTGTGGCCACGCATAGCCGTAGCTTAGTTCCCATTAATAAATGCAAACATGCAATATTTGTTTTTCCATTCCTGACTTACTTCACTTAGGATAATGGCCTCCAGTCCCATCCAAGTTGTTGCAAAAGATATTATTTTATTCTTTTTATGGCTGAGTAGTACTCCATGGCACATACATACCAAATTTTCTTTATCTACTCACAGGTCGATGGGCACTTAGTTTGATTCCACGTTTTCGCTATTGTGAATTGCACTATGATAAACATACAAGTGCAGGTATCTTTCTGATATGATGACTTCTTTTCCTTTTCCCAGTAGTGGAATTGGTGGGTTGGATGGTAGATCTACTTTTAGTTCTTTGAGAAATCTTCATATTGATTTCCACAGAGGTTATGCTAATTTGCATTCCCACCAGCAGTGTGTACGTGTTCCTTTTCACTGCATCTGCACCAGCATTTATTGTTTTTTCAGTTTTTAAGTGGCCATTCTGATTGGAGTAAGATGGTATCTCATTGTGGTTTTAATTTGCATTTCTCTGGTGATTAGCAATGTTGAACATTTTCTCATGTTTCTTGGCCATTTGTGTATCTTCCTTTGAAAATACCTGTTCGTGTCATTTTTAATGTTTTTTTTTTTTTTCCTTCCGGAGTTGTTTGAGTTCCTCGTAGATTCTGGATATTAGTCCTTTGTCAGATACATAGTTTTGAATATTTTCTCCCATTCTGTAGGTTGTTTATTTACTCTTTTGATTATTTCTTTTGCTGTGCAGAAGCTTGACTTCCAATTTAGTAGCAGATTTTTGTGTACCTAGAGGAAATGTTCCTTCCTTAAGTACTAAAGTTTCAAAAAGTTTCCAGAGCCCAGATTCACCGTAATAGGAAGTATATGTCACCTACAAACCTCTAGTCTGTAGCACAGAAGCTCCAACTAGGTTCCCAGTTTTGACCACTACCTCAAATGCTGGGACCTGGCCCAGAGAAGCCCTGGGAGGGAAAGTGATTACTCAAGGAAAGAAAAGCACAGATACATGCCTACAGCTATCTCTCCTTCAAGGCAAAGTGAACAAGGAGATAAACCATTAAAAGGTTTTGTCTTCCCACTCTCCCACCCATGCTTTTTAAAGGGTCAACCCTGGTTGGGCTGTAAAGCCTCAGCTGTGAATTTCTGCCTGTAAATTATACAGTGATAACTATAAAGAAGGCTTGAACTTTTCCCCTCCTGGTCAATTAATAATAGGAAACTCCCCAGGAGATGTAAATAGAGATTGAAGGAGGGTGGCAGAGCGAAAGACTTAGGCGAGTCGGGAATGAAAATCAGTTGTTAATGAAATGTGCTTGCATTTTCAGGGTCTGCTTTGTCTGGACCCATATATTTCAATCCAATCCATGGAATCATGGAACGCCACTGGGTGTGCCCAACTCTGCCACTGGGAAGTCAACAACCCTGGTGTGTCATAGCAGTGGTGTCCTGTTACCACTTGATGTCCCAAAGTCAGGCTTTTCATTCTGTGCCAGGGACAGATCAAGTCAAGAGCTGTTTCTCAAAAGAGGATTGTTCTTGCTAAAATATGTGGCCAACACTAGATGTTTTTCCCCCCAAAATTTACAAAAAGCATCACAACTGGTCATAGACATTCGAGTACAATTAAAACTTCATTGTAATTGCATTACATTGTTGTTTAAGTTTTCACTCACTCTGGGACCCATTCATTTGGTAAATCTGATAAATAGCTGTGAACAGTATGCTTAGATTTGGCATACGTTGCTTCCAACACCAAAGATGTTTACTAAGCTCTGTGCCTCTTTCTTGGTAGTAGGCACAGAAAAAGTGTAAGAACTTCTCTTTCCCTTTGGAGAGGCTACATTGATGTGCTCCATTTCACTGGCTCTTGAGAACTTTTATGGATGTAGTGGATCCCTGTATTTCAGTGGAATTTATATCCTGCCCAGGCACACAAATATTTTATCGAGGCATCACGCACAGCTGCCACTACATTGACATTGGGTAGGGGACCAGCGTGACCTCCTGCGGGATGGTAAGACAGTAAATGTCTCCGTGAGCTCAGCCGTGGCACAGAACCAGGGAGCTGTCAGCACTCTGGAACCAGACAGTGAAGGTGTTCTGCTGTCCTTCGGGCGAAAGTAAACTTCTGTGTTCCCAGATTACCGGCACAGAGGGAAAGTATTTACCACCTCAGTAGCTGCGTGTCCTGTGCCAGGAGTGTCAATTTGCTCAAGGAAAATGACACATTTCAGTAGTTGCTATAATTGGAGGCACAAATCAATGAAAACAATGATTTATATATTATAGAAAAATTTCATGGGATAGTATTTTTAGACTGTATTTTAAAGGTTTACTTCTTGACTGCTTTTTTTCTGATGCATATATTCATTAATTTGAAAGTTTTTTGTTTTTTTTTTTTTTTTTCCCCCGAGACAGAGTCTCACTCTGTTGCCTGGGGCGAGTGCCGTGGCGTCAGCCTAGCTCACAGCAACCTCAAACTCCTGGGCTCGAGCAATCCTACTATCTCAGCCTCCCGAGTAGCTGGGACTACAGGTATGCGCCACCATGACCGGCTAATTTTTTTTCTATATATATTTTTAGCTGTCCAATTAATTTCTTTCTATTTTTGGTAGAGACGGGGTCTCGCTCTTGCTCAGGCTGGTCTCGAACTCCTGAGCTCAGGACAATCCTCCCGCCTCGGCCTCCCAGAGTGCTAGGATTACAGGCGTGAGCCACCGCACCCGGCCTAATTTGAAAGTTTTAAGAGAAATCACATTTGATACAAATTAATAACATTTGAATTTAACATATAGAAAATAAATCCAATCTAGGACAGTTTTAGGTCATCTAGTTCCTATTCCTACATGATGCTATAAGGTCATTATGAATGGCTGCTTTTTTATCTCTACTTTAAAGTGATAATTAAATGTATGTTAAAAATGTGTCTTTTACAATATGAATTAAATTCTTTTTTTGCTCTTTTATTTTGTGATTTATTCTTTAACATGTAATTAGTTACAGTTATATCGAGTAGATAATGAACCTTAATTATCCATTTTAACAAACACCGTAGTTTTAGGAAAGAGGTCATTTATTTATTTATTCAATAATTGAAAAAAATCTGGTTGTTATTTATCTAGACTTTTAACATGATGCAATTCTTACAACAGAATGGATTTCTCTACTGTGGAAGATGAATACAGTCATTTACTTGTGCTGTTTCTTGTGAAAATATACTTTGATCTGGTAATATTTTATGATCTAATACTATGATTGCTTTTACTTTGTTAACAGGATTCCTAATGAAATACAATTGGATTATTGAACAATAAATAACATTTCATTTTCTGTGTGTCCAATTCCCCTGTTTTCAATTACAGCTCCTGCTCATAAAAATGCAAATTTAGTATGTAAATTATATTCACTTAAAAAAATATATTCACAGCAGCTTTAGGTGAAAACACAACTGCCTTCCAGCTAATGCCAAAATGTAAATCAAGCCACTTTGTAAAATGAGTGTACATATATTTTTAAGAAAAAGTATGTACACAAAAACAGTAACTGATCCGTTTTGAGATTGGGGCATTTATGAACAAAATGGGCCTAAGTTGAAAATTTAGATAAATACAAAACAATGTGTAGAAATTTATGGCTTCAGTGAATCTCTGAACAGATACAATATTGAGCTATTGTGAGGATGTAAGCAATGGCTAAACAAACATAAAATACCTAGAACACAAAACTTCTATAAGATGCTAAGTATGTAGGCTCTGCAGGAGCTGACAATAATATCGAGTCGTGGTGATACTAATTTAACAAATGTTTATTGAATGCCTACATTTGGGTTAGAGGCTGGGGATTCAAAGATAAAAAGTCATAAACTCTGTTCTCAAAGAGCTTACTCGTATATTTGCTACAGCGTATGACAAATACTTAGGATTCAGTGTGCAGTAACAGAGATTTTTAAATGTTAGAGAGACTGACTGATTTGCATGGAGAAGTCGGTAAAGGCTCCATAGAGGATGTGAATTTTGAGCATTGGAAGATATAAAATATGGTAAATATACTATATCTTGGTATTCAGAAAGTTGTTTATATAAGGTATTAAAAATGCAACATGATTAGCCGTATCCATTATCCACTGCTGCATAACAAATCACCCGAAAGTCAATGGCTTAAAACGAAAATCATTTATTATCATAGATAATGCATCCATTAAGACTGTCCAAATGGCCACAGAAAGTTAATTGGTAATTCTCTGTTCCTGTCTTACATCCTTGCATCATAGTCAGTTGTTTCTTTCTGTAGACAGGGGCTCAGCAAGCCATGGTCCACAGGACAATCTGGCCTGCTGCCTATTTTTGTAAATAAAGTTTTTTGTCTTGTTGTTTTGAGACAAGGTCTTGCTCTGTGGCCCAGGCTATGGTGTGGTGGCCTGATGATAGTCATAGTAACTTCCAACCCCTGGGCTCAAGTGATCCTCCCACCTTGGCCTCCCAAAGCACTGGGATTATCCGTATAAGGCACCACACCTGGGCTGTAAATAAATGTTATGGGAATATAGCCATGCTCATTTGTTTACTTATTGCTTATTTACTTATGGTTACTTTTGTGCTACAACAGCAGAGCTGAGCAGTTGCAACAGAGACCCTACAGTTTGCAAAGCTGAAAACCACAGCCAACCCCCCACTCTAGACCAGTATTGTCCAACAGGACTTTCTGTGATGATGTTCACGTGGCTGTAGAGCACATGAAGTGTGGTTACTGTGCTGAGAAACTGAATTTTAAATTTTACTTAATTTCAGTTAATTTAAGTTTAAATAGCTGCATGAGGCTAGTAGCTACGTATCAGGCAGCCCAGTTCTAGACACTAAGTACCCTGAAGGTGGCAACCAATTTTTGGTTATCTTTTTTACCAAATTACATCCCATTGTGCCCAATATACTGCTTTATACTTAGCAGACTCAATAACTGTCTCAGCAAATATTTATTGAATTAAATTTGTCATGGTTGTTTCCCTTTACGTTAGTCAAACTTTGTGAAACACTTAAAGCTAAAATATTTTTCTCAGCATGATTGGTGCTCGGCTCAGCTCAAACGCCCAATGGCTTTTTGAAAATGTCTCCAAATGTTCTAGCCTATAGGAATTTCCTTCCTTCCTTCCTTCCTTTCATTCTTTTTTTTTTTTTTTTTTTTTTTTTTGAGACAGGGTCTCACTCTATTGCCCAGGCTAGAGTGCAGTGGTGTCATAATAGTTCACTGCAGCCTCCAACTCCTGGGCTTAAGCGATCCTCCCGCCTCAGCATCCTGAGCAGCTGGGACTATAGGCGTCACCACACCCGCCTGGGTAATTTTTTTTGTAGAGATGAAGTCTCTGCTATGTTGCTCTGACTGGTCTCAAGTGATCCTCCTGCCTCGCCCTCCCAAAGTTCTGGGGTTGGATGTGTGAGCCGCCACGCTTGGCTGAGGGATTTTTCTTTCTGAAGAAGCAGTCGTCTTGGAGGGTGAGTCCACAGCGCGAAGAATCCAACCAGGCACCCACCTTTGACCACCATCTCAGATGCTGGGGCAAGGCCTGCCCCTCAAGAGCAGCCTTGGGAGGGAAAGTGACTCCTCAGGGCAACAAGAGCTTGCCTGGGATCACAAGACCTTGGACTCTTAGTGACGCACTCTGAGTTTTCACACAGTCACCTCTCCCAGTCCTGAACTCAGCCTCAGGAGGGCTGCAACGACGATTCGAGAACGACAGTTCCCTTTCTCTCAAGGTACTTGGTACTAGAGCTGGCTTATCCGTGTTACTTCTTTGTTACTTCAGGGTAACTTTATTTCAAGGATTTTACCACCACTGTGCCTTGGAAGGAGCCCATCTGTTCTTCCACGGGTCTGGTAGACTTTGTCAGAGGGTAGATGTTGGGGTACAAGCTATTCCCTCTTGGAGGTGTCTAATGCAAATTGGTTCTTTCTCTCTTTCTTTAATTTCAGAATATTATGGTGTTACGAACATTGGTTACATATATTGCCTTTGCACCTCCCAAGCCAGAGCTACAAGCGTGCCCATCCCCCAGACAGTGCACTCTGCACCCGCAAATTGGTTCTTTATATACCCAGGGGAGGCGCAGCCTTGGCAAATCAGATAAGAGGCGCTGTTATACTTTTTCCAAAGCAGGGGCTTTCTTACCCTGCGTTTGCATGACTAAATGGTACCACTCTAAGGTCAGCAGAAGAGGGAAGTCGGCTCCCAGACTATATATATCTATATATATATATTCTTTTGGTCTATATTACATATGTTTTAATGAGCAAAACTTAGGTTCTGCTCAAGAAAAGTGACAGACTGATAGAAGGGAGGGAAAGAAGAAAAGAAGGAAGGAAAGAAGTAAGAAAAGAAGGAAAAGGAAAAAGGGAAGAAAGAAAATTAAATATGCTTGGATAGGCATGTTTATGTACTTTTTTTCGTTTTGTGGATGTACCCAATTTGTTTACTCATCCTTTACTGATGGCCCTGTAACTTCCCCCACTTTCTCTGCTATAAACAACTGCTACGTTACACATAGGTTTGAGTACTCGACAGAGTTTTTCTACAGGACACCTTGTGAAGAGTATGCATAATTTATAATTGATAGAATGCCAAATTGCCTTCCAAAATATTTCTCACCATAAAAATCCGTATATGTTTTCTCTTGGAAAATTGGGAATTTGGCCGTCCTGGGCCTACATTCCTACCACGTTAACGACGAGCTGTAATCGAGCAAGAGCTGCAGGCTTTGGACTAGGCCCGTGCGGTCCCCTGCACTGCGGTCCCTATGTCCCTCCCGCCTACTTCTTTAAATTGAGCTACCTCCCTAGGCTTCATGAGTCTCTGAGTTTGCAACCCGTAGCTTGGAAACTCTGAGTTTCCAAGCAAGCCTTTATTTCCCTGTGGTTATTTTTGGAATAATCAGGAAAAAAAAAAAAAAAGATGAACTGCTCCTCCCCTAGCTGTAGTTTTAAAAGCCAGGAAAAAATGGGTAAATCTATAGAGGATTTTAAAAATACAACTTGATTTTCAAAGCCAAACTGTTAATCAGTAGTAGGATAAGGGAACTATGATTCATGCATCATGAGATAATTTACCCTGCTACCAATTTACTACTGTATAAATGGTGAAGTGAGGATTTCTTTTCTGATATGGCCTGAGCAACGGAGAGAGAAGGGTACAACTGGCTCACTTGTGTGGGAAGTAAACCGCTATAGTTATTAGTTCAAAGTCAGAAGCTCTTTTTTTTTTTTTAAAGAAGTTGATCAACTTATTCGAAAATATAGATTTATTTTGATGATGATGCAAACAGCAGTTAGCTGCTAGTTGCAGTGCCTTTAGGAAACACCTTGGCTTTTGGGCTGACGCCGTGCTCTTCCTGGGCAGCCTAAGTCAATAACTGAACACTAACGAGGTAACAAGGCCTTCTGTGCCCAACGTGGGGTTCCTGTAACAGGCGATATGTTCTTCAAGCTACCTGTTGGGGTGGCTGAGACTTTCTCAGATCTGTCTCCTGGTTTGAGGTTCTCCCTGCTAAATTCTCTTTCCTCTCACACCGTTGTTCTCAAGGCTTTCTCTGCCCAGTTCTTCAGCATCCTCCTTTTCTCTTCCACTGGTGTTATTCCCCCATCAACTGCTGGCTCTCCTGACCCGGTATTAGCATCTGCTTCCTGCAGGACCCAATGCGGTGTCGGTTTGTAAAATCAGCACTCCACGTACGGTTAGCCCTTGAACAGCGTGGGTTTGAACTTCACAAGTTCACTTATGCTTGGATTTTATTCTGCCTCTGCCACCCCTGAGACGGCAAGACCAACCCCTCCTCTTCCTCCTCCTCAGCCCACTCAATGTGAAGACACTGAGAATGAAGACCCTTTATGATGATCCACTTCCACTTAATTAATAGTAAATATATTTCCTCTCCCTTATGATTTTCTTAATAACATTTTTCTCTAACTTGCTTTATTATAAGAATACAGTATATAATATGTATATCATACAAAATGTGCGTTGATCAACTGTTTATGTTATCAATCAATAGTAGGTTATTAGTAGTTAAGATTTTGGAGAGTCAAAAGTTATATGCTGCCAGGCACGATGGCTCACGCATATAATCCTAGCACTCCAGGAGGCCGAGGCAGGAGGATTGCTAGAGGTCTGGAGGTCGAGAGCAGCCTGAGCAAGAGTGAGACCCCCGTCTCTACTAAAAACAGAGAAATTAGCTGGACAACTAAAAATATATAGAAAAAATTAGCCGGGTGTGGTGGCGCATGCCTGTAGTCCCAGCTACTCGGGAGGCTGAGGCAGGAGTATTGCTTGAGCCCAGGAGTTTGAGGTTGCTCTGAGCTAGGCTGACACCACAGCATTCTAGCCTGGGCAACAGAGCGAGACTTTGTCTCAAAACAAAAAAAAGAAGTTATATGCTGATTTTCGATTGCACAGGGAATCAGTACCTCTAACATCTACATTTTTCAAGGCTCAAACTGTGTATGTATTTAAACATTCACTAAGTAAATCTGATGCAAATGCTCTAAAGTATAAGAGATTAAATTAATTGTATACAAATGCTATGAAAACTTCTTTCAGAATTAATTATATATTTCTAATTCTGCCTAACATTGCTTAATTTCTTTTAATGGAAGAAAGAAAATATGTTTATATATTTTCAATTCTTTCATTGTCATTTCAGAAGGACCATTTGTATATGTTCTCATATCATTTTCTTGAACAGAATATATTTGATATGTTGAAATACCTGATGTCTTAAATTGCACAGGAGATTTACCTGCATTTGTTTTTGCCTGGCATTGTAGTATTTACTGAAAAGAGGATTGTGTAGATTTTGGATTTATATTCTTCCATCTTTTAGAATTCATGACCTCAATATCTCCATACTTATAATTGGATTTGAATTCCTACGATACTTGTTTAAAATTTGTTTCCCTCTTGTTATTATGAGTTTTCTATCTCTTCATTGAAAATCTTAGACGTATTCTATCACTGGCTTGTTGACAGGGAAATAAAGAATTAATTCAAAGCAAAATAGAGCAAATATGAAAGCAAGACTAAAAGCCAACCCCAAGAGTGTATTTCTTCTGTTTACGACATCTACGTTTTCCATATTTATATTTGCTGCAAGTAGCCAGATGCATCTTTAAGGGATGCATATAAACAAGCAAACAAAGAAATGATTTATGTATTTTTCTGCCTATATTTAAAGGAGCTGTGGGTATAGCTTAGGTGCAGTGGGCACAGGAAACAAAGCATGGATCTAACCTCAATGTTGCCCCTTAAAAACATGTAGAATACTTTATTTCTCTTTCTTTTTTGCCCCAGGCAGCAAGCAAAATGTCAGCACTTTATGAAATGACTGATTAAAAGATTTAAGATAATGCTCTACAGAAGATAATTTGATAAAATCTTCACTCTATAGGTCTAAATTATTTCTTCAGTGTTTATTTATTCATAGTTACGTTTTCGTCAGATTTTTTAAACTAAGGATATTTATTTATTTATTTATTTTTATTTTTTGAGACGGAGTCTCACTCTGTTGCCCAGGCTAGAGAGCCGTGGCATCAGCCTAGCTCACAGCAACCTCCAACTCCTGGGCTCAAGCAATCTTTCTGCCTCAGCCTCAAGTAGCTGAGACTATAGGCATGCACCACCACACCGGGCTAATTTTTTCTATATATATTTTTAGTTGTCCAGCTAATTTCTTTCTATTTTTTTAGTAGAGACGGAGTCTCACTGTTGCTCAGGCTGGTCTCGAACTCCAGACCTCGAGTGATCCTCCCGCCTCGGCCTCCCAGAGCGCTAGGATTACAGGCGTGAGCCACCACACCCAGCCTGAAGTCCACACTCTTAATAATTCCATATTGCCAGTCCAGTACATCATTTATCACAGAGCCTGACCCTATGGTCTGCGTACATTTTGGCTGTTCACATAGAGATGTATTCAGGCACCTCTATATATTTGCATATTAATGGAAAATTCTCTGTATTTAGAAAACTAGATCTGGCAAGGCACTAAGGATTCCGAGAAAAAAGTTTTTGCATTAAAAAAAAAGTTAAGCATAATGTCTACAGAAGAATGTGGAAACTGTCCTCTGCCTCTGACCAGTATTGTTTTCTTTTTAATTTATCTAACTTTGAAGATGCCTGACTTCTCCCATGCCCCTTGTGAGTGGCCACCCCGGAAAGTATCTTATAGTCTGTAACACATGCTAATGAATATGAGCATGTGTGTTGCATGGGGAATGTTTAAATCACTCTTAAGGGTTTGAAACTGGTCAGCAACATGTAAGTGGCCTGATAAAACCTCAGAGTAACCTACCAGATGTTTTGATTTTCTGTTCTCATTGCCGGATGGTGGATAAACTTAGAAACACATGACTAATTTATAGAAGATCTCTGATGATGGGCCGTCATGGCCAACCCAGATGCCGAGATTCATATACATGGCAGCAAACACAGCAGAACATGAAACACCCTCTTTACATGCACAGGAACAAGGCATGTTGTACTATTGGGACTGGACACTGTCTTCGACGAACTAATCTTGTGACTTTGACATTCACCAGCGAGTAAAGTATAAATAATTGGAAGGTAAATTTAACTGAAAGTGACAATCAAGCTACTCAGTATGTAGCTAGAACTAAGTGTTTTTATTTAAGTGGACAGGAAGGGTTAATTTCTGGTTCATGGCACTGGAGAGTGGTGGTCCACTATCTGGAGGGGCCGAGGGATCTGGCAGGAGGGTAAATCAAAAGTGTCTGGCGTGTGTGAGCAGCAGGCTGTGGGGAGCCCCGGCTTCACTGCTGATAACTTATCTGCCTGCGCTGAAGCTGGATCCTGGTATTTAAAATATAGTCAGAGCATATTTTATGTTTGTGATACTGTGGAGGTATTTATACAAATTTAAATCTTTTAACAACTAAATTATGTAATATTTCAAACTCACCAAATATACAGAAAATAAAATGACACCCAGTTAGATAGGATACATGTTAGATAAACCACTTAGGTTTAATAAATGTTTTTCTGTGTTCATCTATTTTTTCATTCTTCCTCTCCTCCTTTTTTTGTCAGACAGAGTCTCGCTCTATTGCCAGGGCTAGAGTGCCATGGCGTCAGCCTAGCTCACAGCAACCTCAAACTCCTGGGCTCAAGCAATCCTCCTGCCTCAGCCTCCCGAGTAGCTGGGACTACAGGCACGTGCCACTATGCCCGGCTAATTTTTTCTGTTTTTAGTAGAGACGGGGTCTCACTGTTGCTCAGGCTGGTCTGGAACTTCTAACCTCAGGTGATCCTCCCACCTCAGCCTCCCAGAGTGCTAGAATTACAGGCATGAGTCAATACGCCTGGCCTCCCTCCTTCTTTTTAAAAAAACTTATTTACATAAAATGTCAAACTTATAAAAGAAGAAAGAACAACCTTGTTTCATCTCTATACCTACACACTTCCCCATCCCCCTAGATTATTTGGAAGCAAGTCCTAGACATCATATCACTTCATCCATACAGTTTTAAACATCAATCTCCAAAAGATAAGGCTTACTTAAAAAAATAGATCCATAATATCATATCTCACCTAAATAATTAATAGTAATTCCTTAATATCCTTTACTATCCACTCAGTATTCAATTTTCCCTTTTGCTCCTGTAATTTATGTTTGTTTAAATTAGAACAAAAGTAATGTCCATACATTGCAATTGGTTGATAAATCTCTTAACTCTCTTTTAATTTGTAGATTCCTCACCTCTATCTTTATTTTTTGGCTGAAGAAACCCACCCTCCAAATTTTGCTGATTGCATACCAGTGGCTCCATTTAACATTTTTCTTTGTCCCCTGTTTTTTAATCAGTTGGGAGTTGGATCTAGATGTTTAAGTGGACATAAGTTCTCTTTTTTAGCAAGAATATTTCTTAGATAATCTTGTGTGCATCTATCAGCGGCATGCAATGTTGATTTGACTTTCTTTATGATTACTGCTCAGATTATGTTCCCTTTTATCATCTTCTCTTTAAAGAAATAAAATGTAGATACAGCAGAAGTCCTATCCCACCATCTTTCCCTCCCCAAAGGTAAATACCTTTGTGTGTTTCATGTTCATACATATTTTTATACCTTAATTATATATGCATATTTTTACTAGATTTAAAATATGTTCATATGCTTAAAATTGTTTACTCAGTTGGTATCACGCTGTATGAACGTATTTGCAGCTTTCTTTTGGGATTGATCTATATTGATATAGGAGGATCTAAGTCATTTTTTAAAACTACGCTTTAATATTGCACTATGTAAATGAATCCCACTTTATTTTATCAATGTCTTTGCTTATGAACAAGTATGTCAGTTTCACTTTCTCCTGTTACAAATAGCACTGCAACAAGTATTCTTGTGCCCGAGTCCTTGTGCATAGATACTCGAGTTACTCCAGGATAGGTACCTAAAAGGGACATTTCTGGGTCGCAGTGGTGCACTGGAGTTAGCTTGTCCTGGCTCGTGAGAGCCTATTGTTGAAATTTCAAACTTTTGTGAGCTGGTTATTAAACAAAAATTATTAAAAATTAAATTATATAAGCTTACAAGTAAGTTAATTATATTAAAAACAAAAGTAATAAGTACCTAAAACTCCTCACTTTAATTATTTTACTACAATTTACTATGCTCTTACTGTGCATACTACAGTTACCTGTGCTCTCCAGGTCGTTTATATCTATTGTGTCCGTGTGGAAGAAATGCTGCACAACCGTGTGCTCCTGCGCCTCTCTTCTCAGCTCTGCACCAAGTGGCATCACGTTGGTAGCTTGAAATTAGTCACAATGGGAGTATTTACACCACAGAAATTGAACACTACTACAAATCAGGGCTTAATCTATTGCTTTGTTGATGGTCGGGATTTAAGAAAAAAGAGGAAAATGTTACTAATGCAGATTAATCTTAAAAGTGTATCATTTCTATAGCACTTACAATGTAAATAGCACAAGAAATTGCGGAAATATTCTTCCAATACTTGAAAATTGTTATCCAGTAAAACATTCAATGTCACATTAAATAGTCACGTTCAAATTCTTTGGGAAGCAATGGACTATTCAGTGAATGATGGAACAATTTAGAGGCCTAACTCACAGCATACTCAAAAATAAATTCCTTGTGGATTAAAGATCTCATCGGACAAAGCATTTTTCTTCTGAAAGAAAACATAAGAGAATGTCTTTGTGACTGGCAAGAAGGCACCACTCAGATCCATTTTCAAGAATGTCTCATTAGTCAGCAGCAAGGAGTGTCAAGAGACGTCAGCCTCCAGCTGTTAGCCTCCAGCTTTCTCTGGATCCACCTCAGCTTTTAGCTCAAGTTCATGCTGTTCTTGAGGAGGCCACCAGCCAACGACTGAGCAAGGTGGTGACCAAATTTCAAGCCATTTCCACCCAACAGGGATTCCTTGGATGGGCAACCTTTGTTCTGGAGCCCCTGCTGGGTGGAGACTGTCAGATCTGCATTCTGGTCTGACAGCTCCTCACCCTTTTTTTCTTTCTCAGGTGTTATCCCTCAATAAAACTCTTGCACATCTGACTTCATCTCAGGGTCTGCGTCCTGGGGAATCCCACCTTCACCAATCTTTGTGACTTTAGGTTAGGGAAGAACTTTTTCCTTTACTAGTTAAAAAGTTCTACAATGTGAGTCCACAGCATTTTTGTTGGAATTGCTGATTATATTATGGTGTGGCTTGTATACAATTCCACTGAGTTTGGAATTCTGAACACTGAAGGCAGACTAGGTTCTAAAAGCAATTTGCCAAAATGTTAACAGTGGTTGTCTGTGGTTGGTGGAATTGTGGCTGAAATCTTCGTTTACTTATCTGTAGTTCTTTAATGGTCTACAACAAACTTATTCGACTTCTATATGACTTAAGTGTAAAAGTATACTTCTTTAGCGTGGGCGTTTGCAGCAATGGCTCGGAACTAGGACATTAATTCTACTAAATTCAACAAACATCTGTTGAGAACTTAGAAGTTGACATGTGTTGTTTTAAAATAGCAGAAGATTAAAATACGATTAAGATTTTCCTTGTTATCAAGGATCTTACAAACTAGAATCAAGGCGGGAAACACTTTGTAGGAGTGTTTTGACCAATTGATTATATTTGTTTCTTAATTTCGGTCAAGTTCTCTTTGCTTAGAAACTATATGTTTCAGTTTCAGATGGTAGCAGCATTACATCTAGAAAATCACCCTCTAGAATTACTTAAGGGGAGAGATCATTCTTTATTGGTAACACAGGTTCTTTCTCACATTACTTCAAAATGGCACTAAGAAGCGACTGTTCCTCTTCTCTTTCTACCACACGCGTTCCTGTTCTGAGATCTCTTTCTCGATCTCTGATAATTGGCCTTCTCCTCCCTATAGTGGCGAGAAGATGAGTGCCATATGGTTAGCAGTAGGAACAGGAATCAACATTGCAGAATGTCTTGGCAATAAAATAAGGTATAATTTTTTTAAAAGCTGTTTAGATTAATATTGAATGAAGAATGTGTAGGAATGAAGGGGAAACAGTTGTGCTCTAAGATTTTGAAGCGAGCTGGCCAAAAATCCCGTATGACAGAGAGAAATATGTGTCTGATGAGGCCAGTGCCACTAGACTAAACTCAGTGATAGTGATGATTTAGAACCTGGCGTTGCAGAGTTTTTAGTTCTGTGTGTAAATCGTAACACCCCCACATCCCCTGGATCTGAACTGGAAAAGATGCTCTAACTCATCTCGGCCAACCTTCAAAGGAAAGCTAATCAGAAGACGGGCTGGAGGAGAGGAGAGAGGACTAGTTTTATGTCTGACCTGCCAGGGCAATAGTCTCTGAATCTAGTCTTTCCAAACAGAAAAGATTGCTTATTGTTTTCTTATAGAGCTATCACACATCTGGCAATGTCCCAAAGACTCAATTTATTCTCTAGGGTCTTAGAACCAGAAAAAAAGACAAAGAAGAGACTTTTTTCGTGGTCACTCAGAGGAAATGGAATGAAAATCTTGTGCAGCTATATAGTTAAAAAAGAAAAACCTCGAAAACTAAGAAATCCTCTATGCCTGGGGTCCCTAACCTATGGTGAGTTGTATAATTATTTCATTATACATTACAATGTAATAATACTAGAAATAAAGTGCACAATAAATGTAATGCACTTGAATCATCCCGAAACCATCCCCCCCACCACCACCTTGCCACCCAAGCCGTGGAAAAATTGTCTTCCATGAAAACAGTCCCTGGTGCCAAAAAGGTTGGGGACCGCCGCTCTATGCAATTTCTATGTTTGGGCTATTTTTTTTAATTTAAAGTAGAAATACCTGAGAAAAGGCAATAATAAAAATATTTCATAGTCGGTTTAGTTGTGTTCAGTTGAAACTCTTACGGCCGAATATTTGGGAAAGAAAGGAAACTGCGCAAAGTTGTGAGTTCCCAGCAGTGTTCTGTGGTGCAGATGGCAATGAATATAACGTGCTCTCACACACCCACGCCAGAGATCTCAGGCCTTGAACCTCCTGATCAGCCAAGGATCGTTCTTTCCATGTTTCTTCTCACCGTCTCTGCGTCCCACACCATGGAGCTCCCATGGAAGATTAGCTATTTCATGATCCCTCACTTAGCAAAACTAGCGTATTTGATCTATTTAAAGACATTTTTTCGACATCTTTATTCATGTAAAATGAAATATATCTTATCTTGATGGCCCATCATTATTTAGTTGATAATATTTCTTTTTTTCTTGGTGGGAAATAAATTAATGGCCCATTTTAAAATAGAGTAAATAAAATGCCACAATAATAATGATAACATCGGTTGCACTTTTGAGAACCTTCTTTGTACGAGTCACTGTGCTAGGTGCTTTATGATTAGTATCTTATCTAAAGTAATCTGCACAAAAATGCGTGAGAATTACTGTGATCTTGTGTGTTAGAAAACTGAGACTGGGAGGCTTTAACTTGTAAGAAATAAGGCCTTCCCGGTCTATCTACATCCAAACTATTCTTTTTCCACCATGTTACACAGCTTCTCAAAGTAACAGCAGCTGCCTCTTTTTACCCAGTTCCAATAATAACAACAACAACAATGGTATAATGATAATAGAGCAAACACTTATCCGGCATTTATGTGCCACACACTGTTTATATTCACAGAGAAACTCATTTAATACAACACACCTGTAAGGTTAGTACTGTTATTACCCATATTTCACAGAAGAGGGAACTGAAGCACAGAGACGTTGCCAAAAGCACAGCTAGCCAGTGGCAGGGGCAGTGCTGAGCGCGGCAGGCAGGGCAGCTCCAACCCACACTGGGAATGGCAGTGGCACTGGGGTTTCTCCTCCTGATAGGAGCTCATAGCCCTGTGTCCACAGTTCACTCATTCATCCGTTTTCGGGAAGCAGAGCGATTTATATTCCAGCTTATTATCATTTTCTTCAGATCTGATATGCCTCCACATAGAACAGGCTTTTTGCAGGTTGCAAAAAAAGTATACAATAATCCTTCTTTGGGGGATTTTATTGGAGCATCAGGATTTAGCAACATAAAACAAAGTAAATTATAGTGTAAAAAAGGAATGAAACTAACATATTTAGTACCTAATGTGAGCTAGGCATTTTCCTCATGTTACACACATAATCCTCATAACAATCCATTACTGTTTTCATCTTATAAATAAAGATGCTGAGTGAAGGTGAGAGGTGAAAAAAAATGTGACAAGGTCACACCGATGGTGACAGAACAGGTGCTCCTACCTAGACCTGGCGGGTGCCCAAGTCGATGCACAACCAATGGCAAAAGTGTATGTGGACAATACGGGGGGGAGGGGAAGAAAGAGAAATCTGATTGGAATCGAATATGGGCCCCGGCAGTGGCACTTGAATTGGCCTTGAGGATGGAGGGGTGTGTTAGGAAGCTGTGGACACTGTCATGAGGAGCAGGGTCAGAGCAGGCGTGGTGTGTCACGTCGAGGAGGACAACGGCCCCGACAGGAGCGAAGGTGATTCCGCAGGAGCGGCAGGTGAGCTTGGCCACCGTTTCAGTTCATGACGCGAGGCTTTAGAAGGCCGCGTGAAAC
>RJWJ010019558.1:0-30110 GCA_004363605.1 Indri indri | reverse complement strand
ATTATAGCTCAATTATGGCTACCATTTATTGAACATTTATTACAGATTAGGTGCTTTCATATATCTCATTTAATTCTCATGGCAACTCTATGGGTAAATAATATTATGTCTCTTTTATAGATGAGGAAACTGAGGCTGAGTGAGCTTGAGTAACTTTCCCATGATCCCACAGATAGACAATGATGGAATGATGGAGAAATTCAAGTCTCTCTGATGAAAAAAATCCATAAAAACCCTTTCCTTTACACCACATATTCCTTAAACAACTTACAATGCAGTTTGACACTAATTTATCTCTTAAAATTGTTCTCACTATATATTAAATATGTACTGAAACCTGAGCCTGAGTTCCAACGCTCATGTTCTCAGTTTTCTGTATACTCAGTAACTATTACGTAAAATAACGTAGAATTACTTTTCCTCCCTGCAGAGGAGCTTTTAGGCACGCTGACATTTTACAAATACAATGGCATTCAGCCAATCATTTCCTGGGAGGTCTAGGAGCCTAAATGCAGCTCATGTTTATGCAAGTCTCAGTATACTTTTACACCTGAAAAGTGAATTCAATGACAGTTGCCACAAATGTCTCACTCTCCTTTTGAAAGCCGTCTCACTAAGGACAAGAATTAAACTAACTTTTTGTTCCTTTGGTCACTGTCATGAGAACTTGAAGCTAAATAGATTTATACTGTGCAAAGATTCAAAGCAGCAGCTAGGCAATACATGTTTTAATACATTTTCTGTGAAATGCTGTGAAAATAATATTTCTAAGAAAATGCCAGTCTAACTGCTTTTTAATTGGAATCACCTCCATTATACCAATTGTATTGAGACATTGAATAATAAATACATCCTTTACTCCTTGTTGGAATTTCTTTCATTTTTTTCTTTAGTTTTCTCACCTTCCCCCAAAGAGATGCACTTGTCACACAAAGTAATTCTTCGGCATCGTGAGATTTGTGTTTTAGTTGGAGATAAATACGATGCAGATTATTAAAATGTGACCTCTTTTATCTCCATAGATTGGAACCAAAGGGTGTGTTCACCCCAGGTACCTGTCACAGCGTCTTTTCTTTCCTGCAGGACTGTGAGTGGTGGAGGATGAAGCTTGCTCTCCTGGAACCTTGGAGCCCAGAAAACTCCCCTCTCCCTCTCAGTTTGCGTTCCTATACTCTGCACTGGTGCTACCAAAGGCTGTCAGGAAGCATGTCTGGAGCAGTACTAATGCTTTCTATTTCAAGTGGCTGATGTAGGCTCATTGAGGGAAAAGCAGCCATTACAGAGCCCACTTCACCTGTTGCAGGACTCTGCAGCTTGTCCTAGTGGAATCTGGGTTGCCTTCAGAAACTCAGCTTGTTACCTACAGATGTGAGAAGTCTTGATTGACCTATCCTCTTTCTGCAGCTAATGGAACTGTCAGCTCTCCTGTCATTCGGCCATCGCCAGCCCTTGAATATAATAAAGACCTTGAAAGTAATACGGGAACTCGAACATCCCAAGGGCATAACCTTCTCAAAAATGAGGCTGCTCATTGAACCCAATACTCTACTTCAAATGTTTAAATTGACAGCAAAGGGGAGTGAGCATGCTACAGCCCCGTTTTTTTTTTTTAACCAGTGTGATTTTCTTTTCCATCTCAGCATGTGCATATCACTTCAATCTATGAATGTGCCAAATGTAGCAATGGAAAGTTGAGCCTGGCAAGGTCAGAAAAGATAACTCGAAGAAGGCCATAATCTGTGTGTGTGTGTGTGTGTGTGTGTGTGTGTGTGTGTGTAGATTGCAGTGGTTAGTTGTAAGTGGTGCTTTGTCTCTCTGGAGGGAAACTAAAATCCAGGTTTTAGTAAATACACATTAAACTCTATTCAATTCATTGAACCAGGCAACATTTATTGTATCTTCACATTGACTGGCATTGTTCCCTCTGCTGAGGTGAAAGAGAAGATGCCCCGACAGAGATTATTTATGCTCATAAAACATCTATGTTCTCCTTTACATTCCCCAGATTTCCTTAAAGTTATGTTTGAACCATGTGACTAAGTTCTGACCAATGTGATCTGAGCAGAGATCATGTAAACCATTTCCAGCCCTGACCTCTGAAAACATCTCACGTGACTCTCCAGGTCTCTCTTCTCTTGCCATGTGACCTTCGAGGCCACATGTTCCAGATGGCATCACTACAAGGTAGGAGTAACATGATTCCTGGATTTCTGCTTAGAAGAGAACTGCCCTACACAGCTACCCAACCCAGGTAGACTTTGAATAAGTGAAAATAAGCTTTTTTTAAAAAAAATTAAGCTGCTGGGATTTCAGGGTTTGTCATCACAGTGTAGATTATCCCAAGAGTTCTCAAAATGCATTTCCCAGATAGCAGAGTCAACATTTCCTGGGAACTTGCTAGAAATGCATATTCTTGAGCTCACCTGAGGTCTAGTAAACCAGAAGCTCTGAGGGTGGGACACAGTAATCTGTGTTGTCACAAGCCCTCCAGGTGATTCTGACATACATTAAAGTTTTGAGAACCCTAAGGTCTCACTCTAAACTATCTTGTCAATACAGACATAATCCTTGATCTTGAGGATCGCACAGCCTAATAGAGAGATGCCTTTATTTTCTAATCCCCTCTCAGTTTTCCCAAGATCCCCCTTGCCTTAATCGAAACCAAGTTCTCCCCTTGAACAGGGCATCCCTTGTAGCCATCTCAAAATGGTGCTGTTTATTCTCTTACCACTCACATGCCAAACCTGTGGTTGGAGATGAAATTGGTGTTCTCTTTGTGTCTTCCAACTTAGTACTCTCTCTCTTGTAAGAAAAGTCTATTCCTTTGAAGCCCATGCCATTCAGCTCTATCACCCTCTTTCTTTCCTGGTTCATGTCATCTGGGAGCCTCTGAGTATCTTTATTTGTTGATAACTTTGATACCTGGATCACAGTCTTCGCCTCCACCGTTTAAGTATGAATCATTTTTACTTAATCTCACCTAGATAAAATAAATTCCTGGTCACCACCATACCCCCATAAGTTTCTGCCCTATTTCCCTACTCCCTATTCACAACCAAATTTATTGAAAGAGTTGTGTACATTTCACTGTCACTGCAATCTAACTTACGTCTCAACAATCCACCAAAATACCTTTTGTGAAGGTCACCTGTGTTCTCCGTGTGAGTGAATTCAGTGGATAATCTCAGAACCCAATTACCTGATCTGACTCTGATGGCCACTGCCTCCTATTTGAAATAATATTTTCTCTCAGCTTTCCTGAAATCCTCTCATATTCTCCTGTTTTCCTCTTATATTTTCTGTCCAGTTCTGTGTCCTTCATGCATGCTCCTCTTCCTCTAAGCACAGTTCTAGGCTTGCTCTCCCATGCCCTATTTTTTCTCACATTGTATTTTTCCCTAAGGAATCTCAGCTAGAACTGTGGTTCAATTATCATGGATGCCCAGATGACTGACAAATTTATATTTTCATGCAAAACCTCTCCTCTAAGTACAGTCCCATATGTCCACCTGCCCACTGACTTTTCCTGGATATTCAAGCATACCTTAAACTCAACATGTCCATCCTTGAACTTAGAATCTTACCGCAGAACATTCAATATTTCTTGTTCACCGGGACTGATATTTTCATCAGACCATTTGTACTAGCCAGAAATCCATGAGTTATCCTTGACGCCAACTTCTCCCTTACTCTCCATATCTGATATATCACCAAGTCCTGTCAATGTGATCATCCTGAATATCTCTCAAATGTTCCCATTTTAAACCTTTTCACCAGCATCACTCTTGTCCAAGCCACCATCCATTCTTATCTGGTCACCTCTACAATTGCCTCTCAAGTGACCTGTTCACATCTGCTCTGTGTCATCCCATTCTTTCTTAAAATATTCCAGTAGCATCACATTGTTCTCAGAATAAAGAACAAAATGCTTATTATATGTTACCTTTTATTTATTCGTCTTTCTTACTTCTTACAACTCACTTCATGCTCTTCCTCACTTTCCTGTAGCCACAAGACTTTCCTTCCAGTTTCTAATCCTGCCACCTTGCCTCCTACCATGGGGCCTTTGTTTAAGCAAGTCTCTCTTTCTAAAATATCCTCTTTCCATCCTTATTCCCTTTATGTAGTTAACATTGTGTCATGCTTATGATCTCAGCCTTCTATCTTTATTTGTTATATGCTTTTATAGATTCTTATCTTTCCATAGAGTCTTTTTCTTAACTTTTTTGGTATATTCATAGTATATGATTATTTTTGATAAATGTCTTTCTCACCCACTGAACAAGTTCCATGAAAACAAGGACTCTTTTACTTGCCTATAATTGTATCCCCAGTGCATAAGAACGATGTCTGACATGAAGAATGTACTCAATAAATATTTGTTGAACAAATAAATGACAAGAAAAAAAATTATCTTTCTATTATTCATGTTTTATTTTCCACCACTTCTCTAATACAGTTACAGCTAAACTGCTTACTTTTCCCCCTGGGCAAAAAGCTCATCACCAAGGTAAGGATATACAAGTATCAGGATAAATAATTTTATGTTTAGGGGGAGATTTTATTTTTACTCCACAAAGGAGAAGAACATTGAGGAGGTAAGTTAAAATGAGATCAATCCTCCCTCTAAGTAACCTACATTTCACCTGTGTGTGTTTAGTGAGGGAGATGGGGGAGAAGGTGATAGATACAGAAAGGCTAAGGAACACACTGAGCAGATTCCATGGTGTCCAGAGCCAGGAAGTTACAGGCGCAGCCCATTTTAATTCAGATTGAAGAAATGGACAACAGTCTGTTAACACTATAGAAAGCATACCATCCATGACAACAACATCTTTTTTGCCTCTATGTTGCCATCCTTGCTGAAGCTGAACCTGGCCCTTTGTAGAGGGAGAGTTTTATCCTTGGTGAGAGAAGATTATATTTGCCTATTAGTCAATAATGTTTCTATCATTCACCTGCCTTGCATATCTAGTTTCTTTTATGCTCATGACATAAAGAGCTGATTTTATGTGTATTTTAGGTATTATTAAAGATTATCAAGTTGTATCTTAAATTTGCAACTTAGTATTTTATCTCAGTTAAAATGACAACTAAACTTTTTTTATAATTGAAAATTAGAGAGTGATATCACAGAAAATGATGGAGTAGGCAGACTGAGAAATCAGTCCCTCTACTGAAACAGCCATTAAGCTGGAAAAAAGATGAAAACCAACTATTTTGGAACTCTGGAACCTGATTGGACACTTACAACAATCCAGGGTGTGCTCGATGAAGAGAGAGGCTGCTGAACTTTGGTGAAAGAAGGACGCGCGTGAACCAGATACCATTCCTCAGCCCCTCCAGGGCCATGGAATAGTGGCCTGTGTTCCTAGAGTGGCTGTCTGGTGCTAGGGTAGATAGTAAGGACTTTGTCCTCCATAAAGTTGGTCTGGTGGTTTTTTAAGAGACCAACACAAATGTTTGCCTTTATTTCAGCCTCCTAGGGCTATAGTGGCTTCTTCTGAGGTGTCTCTGGGAAGATTTAAAGAGATATATACACCTTTAACATTTTTTAATTCAGACATTTAAGGAAATTTCTGTCAGGTCACAGGCTGGCTGCAGAGATAATGAAACAGAAACCCCAGTAACCACACACAAGAAGGAATAGAGACTTTGCAAAAATAGCTTGGAAAAGTCACGGTACAGATGGGCAAATGCAGTCCTCATTAAACAACAAAAAAATTCTTCCTGAGAAAGGGGAGAATCTGATTTCCAGAGTTATCACATTATAATGTATTGTAATACTAAAAATGTCTGGTTCTCAATAAAAAATTACAAAGCATAAAAAACAGAAAAATATGGCTCATTCACAGGAAAAAAGAATGTGACAGAAACTCTATCTGAGGAAGCCTATACATTGGAATTACTAGTTAAAGATGTTAAATCAAGTATCTTAAACATACTCAATGAGCTAAAGAAAAAATATTCAAAGAGTTAAAGGAAATCAGGAGAACAATATTTGAACAAACAGGAATAGTAATAAAGAGTTAAAAATTATAAAAAAAGACAGAGAGGACATGACTTAAAAGTATCATGGCTGAAATAAAAAATTTACTAGAGGGATTCAACAGAATATTTGAGCAGGCAGAAGAAACAATCAGTGACCTTAAAGATAAGGCAATTAAAACTTTCCAGTCTGAGAAACAGAGAGAAAAAAGAATAAAGAAAAATGAATAGAACCCGAGGGATGAGTGGGACACCATCAAACATTTCAACATATGCATCATGGGAGTTCCAGGAGAAGAGAGAGAAAATGGAGGAAAAAGATTTGAAAAAATAGTGGTTGAAAATGTCCCAAATTTGATGAAAAATGTAACTCTACACAACCAAGAAGCTCAACAAGCTCCAAGCTGGATCAACTCAAAGATATACACATCGAGACACATTATAAACAAACGATACAAAACCAAAGACAGAGAGAATCTTAAAAACAATAAGAGAGAACCAATTCATCACATATAAACAATGCTCAACAAGGTTAACAGCTGATTTTGAATCAGAAACCGTGGAGTCCAGAAAGCAGTAGACAACATATTTAAAGTGCTGAAAGAAAAAAACCTGTCAACAAAAAATTCTTTACTGGCAAAACTTTTCAAAAATGAAGTAGAAATTAAGACATTTCCAGATAAACCTAAATTTAAGGAGTTCATTGCTAGCAGACTTGCTCTATAAGATTGCTAAAGGGAGTCAACTGATTGTTTTCTGTAATGGTTCATGTTTTTTTGTGTTTTATGTAAGAAATCTTTGCCTAATGAGAGATCATAAAATTTTTCTCCTATATTTTCTTCTAGAAGTTTTATAGCTCTACTTACATCTTTAGGTTTATGATCCATTTCAAATTAACTTTTGTACATAATATGATATTAAGTTTGAGATTGATTTTTCTCCATATTTGTATTGAATTGTTTCAGCACCATTTGTGGAGATGACTATACTTTCTCTGTTGAATTACTTTTGCACCTATATAGAAAATATCAATTGACTATAGATATGTGGGTTTATGTTGTGACTTCATATTCAGTTCCATTAATCTCTATGCCTTCCTTACATCAATATCACACCATCTTAATTACTGTAGCTTTAGAGTAAGTCTTGAAATCAGGTAGCGTAAATTCTGCAACATTGTTCTTCTTTTTCCAAATTGTTAGGTTATTCTAGGTTCTTTGCATTTCCATATAAATTTAAAAATTGACTTGTTGATTTCTATTAAAAATGGAATTTTTATTAGAATTTCATTGAATCTAGACTGGAAACAAAATATAATTTTTTCTCAACCCTCAAGATTAATTTGGAAAAAAATGATACCTTAGTAACATTGAGTGTTTCAACCCACGAACACAGTATCTCTCTCCATTTACTTGGGTTTTCTTCAATTTATTCCAGAAAGTTTTTGTAGTTTTCAGTGTATAGGTCTTGAATGTATTTCATTAAATTTATCTCTAAGTATTTAATGTTTGTGGTGCTATTATAATTGTAATTTAGAATGTCATTTTTCAATTGTTCATCTGTAAGTTACAGAAATACAGATTTTTGTATTGACTTTGTATCCAGTGACCTTGCTTAACTTACTGGTTTAACTCTATTAACTTTTTAGCAGATTCTTTAGGGCTCTCTACATAGATAAACATTCATCTGTGAGTAGAGAAAATTTCATTTCTTCCTTTCCAATTTGTATGCGTTTTTCTTTTCTTTCTTTTTTTTTCTTGTCTTTCTTTCTTTTTTTCAACTTATAATACTGTCTAGGGCTTCTGGGACAACCAGTGGGACTACCAGGCTCTGTCTGGGTTCCTCTTCTTACACTAAACTCTGGAAACTGTCTTCAGCTAGTAAGCTAGAATAATTGTAGGGCTCTCCTCATTTGTTTTTCCTGTCTCTGGGATTATAGGTCTATACTACCTAATGTCTAATGGCTGAAAATAGTTGTTTCTTGTATTCTGTCTGGCTTTCTAGTGGTTTATGGTGGGAGGGAAATACTTATAGCAGTTAATATTTCAAGGCCAGTGTGAAAATGCCATCTAAGGGACATTTTAAACAATCTCTTCTGTATACTCTAAGCTTTATATCTATATTATGCCAGATCACCAAAAAAATTATGTATGCATAGAAATTCCTTCATAGAACTATAATTTAACATTATACCCTCAGCAGTTTTTGAGGAATGATCTTTGTAATTTTCATAAAGGAATATTCATCTTTTATAAAGCCATAAATGGAAAAAGTTTTGTTTAATGCCCCATCACTAACCATGGACACAATGACATTTCCTTAGAGCTTAATGCTAAGAAACTTGACCACTCTAAAATTATTGCTCTGTTTCCTTTTATTAGATAGAGAGAGGCATGTGGTATATGTTTTTATTTTCCTCTAAGGCCTGGCTTAAAAATAATATTTTAATTGGGTCCTTTGGTAAAACAATCTTCCTTATTTGACTGACTACTTTTCTTTTATCATTGTTTTAATAATTAGATAATAGTTAGCTCTTTTATTGGAACCCACCTTGAATCCTCTTCAAAATTGGCAGAATATAAGTAATTTCAAAAGGGTGAGTCTGCATAGCAGAGTATTTATAAGCATGGACCTTGAAATTAGATAGACTTGTATTTGCTTCCTACCTTTTCTACTTTTTGGCTGTGTGATCTGTTGCAAGTTATTTAACTTCATTGATTTTCAGTTTCTTTATCTGTAAAATGGTGACATTAATATCAATTTAATTGGATTTGTGGAGATCAGCTCAGTGTCTGGAACACAGTATACCATAAATGGCAGTAGGAGTTCCAGTAATTATTAGAGAATTGCAGCAATTCTAATTCCATCTGATTTTAAATCCCTGATGGAATGGATTGTTCAATACAAATCACAAAATACCATGCTTCCAGTCATCTGTCTTCAATGTTTTAGGAGGCCTATTTGTGATAAGAAATATAATTCCTGAGGAGAAAACAAATGAGGAGAGCCCTACAATGATTCTAGCTTAATAGCTGAATGATAATAACTCACATACCTTTGAGATATGTGGTTCCTTCTAGCCCTCAAAATGCTACACCAGACAAGTCAGGCACATCCTTAAGGATTCTTTGTTGTAAATCCTCTTTGGTGAATTAGCTGACAGAGTTAGAGATTTTTAACTTAGCCATTCTTCTTCTGGGTTTCAGTTTGGGCCTATAGTCAATGATTCATTAAAAAAAAAATATGAAAATTTAGGCTTAGATGGAAAAAAACAGCAATGCGGATGCTTCATATGGGGATATAAATAGATCAACTACCTGAGCTTTCCAGGTAATTATAAAGGAATATTAATGCTGTATTGCTCAAATTGTTTCCAGTTTGAGAAAACATCATTTCTGGATCTTCAAGTCTATTATTTATTTAATGTCAAACTCAAGTTGACCTTTCTCATGATTCTTATTTGGAAAAGCTAACTGAAGTACATTGTCCTAAAGGGATATTGAATAAGGGATACCAAGTGAAGCCTATGCTGTTGCTCTTCAGAGATTTTTCTTTCCCTTTATCCTCTAAGCATATAAATTTAATAAAAAAAATAGCTTGGAACTATTAGATATCATCATTCCAAATTAAGAAGAATGAATAGGACGGCACAGTGCAAGCACAATGATTCTAGTTACTTTGGTGACGTGCACCTAACAGACTTCCCAGGGCCAAACGTAATCTACATGGACACCTGCATGTGTGGGCAAGATGCCATACTGATTATCATGACATGAACTGGCTCCTTCATTGACTTATTATAATAATTGGTTTTCTGGCACCACATACATTATTATTCTTTTTGTTATGAAGCAAGCAACACAAAATCGTATTGAAATTTATGAAAATGTCATCATTTGCCACACCAGCTGTAGCAATAATGGAACACTTTCATTGATTTACCACTGGAACGGTAAACTGAAAAGATCTCAGTAAGGAAGGATGAAAATAATGTCCTTATGTAAGATCCTGACATAACAAAATGAATCCAACACAATAACATGAGAAATAAAATTATTAGTTACTCACTATGATCTGCCCTGCTCTATAGTACTAATAAATGATCCAGAGGGAATTCATAGGACAGGAAAGTCTAGTGGGTGTGCTTAATAAAAATACAAAATAAAAACTATGAAGTCCCAGGTAGAGTATTCTGGGGGAACCATCCTATTAAGGATATTCATGGAGACTGCTGGGAAGCTTTCAATGATCAAATAGACTAAGGATAATTTTGGTAACTGATGACTGTCTTGTTAATATAAATGTCTTTTTATCATTGATAGGTAGTAAATCATCTTTTCAAAAAATTGTTTTTAATTATTATGGGTGCATAATTGTATATATTTATAGGGTACATGTGATGTTTTGATACAGGCATACAATGTGTATTAATCAAATCAGGGTAATTGGAGTATCCATAATCTCAGGAATTTATCATTTCTTTGTGTTAGGAACATTTTAATTCTACTCTTTTGGTTACTTTAAAGTATACCCTAACTTATTGATTATAGTCACTTTGTTGTGCTACAAAATATTGTTCACTCTATCTAACTAACTATCTTTTTGAGCCCATTAACCATCTTCATTTTATCCCTCCCTCCCCGCTACTTTTCCCAGCCTCTGGTAATGATCATTTTACTCTCTATGTCCATGAGATAAATTGTTTTAATGTTTAGCTCCCACATACGAGTGATAACATATGAGATTTGTCTTTCTGTGCTTGGCTTATTTCACTTATTAATAACATAATATTCTACAGTTTCATCCATGTTGTTGCAAATGGCAGGATTTCATTCCTTTTTGTGGTTACATGATATTGCATTGTGTATATGTACCACAGTTTCTTTATCCATTCATCCATTGATGGATACTTAGGTTGATTCCATATCTTGGCTATTGTGAATAGTGCTGCAACAAACATGAGAATGCAGATATCTTTTCAACATACTGAATTCCCATCCAATGGGATTGCTGGGTCATATGGTAGTTCTATTTTTAGTTTTTTGAGGAACTTCCATACTGTTTTCCATAGCAGTTGCACTAATTTACATTCCTACCAACAGCATACAAGAATTCCTTTGTCTCCACATCTTTGTCAGCATTTGTTATTGCCTATCTGTTTGATAAAAGCCATTTAAAAATTTCAGTGATTTACATTTCTCTGATGGTTAATGATATTGAGCATTTTTTCATATACCTGTTGGCCATTTGTATGTCTTCTTTTGAGAAATGTCTATTGAGAGGCTTTCTCCTATTTTTTAATTGGATTATTTGATTTTTTTCCTACCGAGTTGTTGGAGTTCCTTATATATTCTAGTTATTAATCCCTTGTCAGTTGGGTAGTTTGCAAATATTTTCTCCCATTCTTTGGGTTGTCTCTTCACTTTGTTTATTGTTTCCTTTGCCATGCAGAAACGTTTTAGTTGGATGTGATCTCATTTGTCCGGTTTTGCCTTGGGTGCCTGTGCTTTGGGGTTATTAATCAAGAAATTGCCCAGACAAATGTCCTGAAGCATTTCCTTGATGTTTTCTGTTATTAATTTCATAGCGTCAGGTCTTAGATTTAAGTCTTTAATCCATGTTGATTTGGTTTTTGTATATGGCAAGAGATAAAACTCTAGTTTTGTTTTTCTGCATATGGATATTGAGTTTTCCCAGCACCATTTATTGAAGAGATTGTCCTTTCCCCAATGTATGTTCTTGGCACCTGTGTTGAAGATCAGTTCACTGTAGATATGTGGATTTATTTCTGTGTTCTCTATCTGTTCAGTTAGTCTATGTGTCTGTTTTCAGTGCCAGTACATGCCGTTTTGGTTACTACAGCTCTGTAGCATAATTTGAAGTCAGGTAATGTGATAATATGATTCCTCTGGTTTTGCTCTTTTTGCTCAGGATGGCTTTTGCTATTCTAGGTAGTAAGTCATTTTTCTCACAGATCAGCGAAAGTCTGTTAAATTCTTTAAGCATTTATTGAGCAACTATCCTGTATCTATTTAGAATTACATCAGGGACTGAGAAGGCTAGAATTTTGCATTATGAGGCACATATTAGCTAGATAGGGAGATCTGAGATATGATGACAAAATAGTTAAGAGCAAAAGGCCATGAATGATTTTCTAAATCAATGGTCTACATATTATACATGCTTTAAGAATTAAGAGAGGGGTGAGAATGCCATGAGATGCAGAATGCTGAGCAAGGCTTCATGTTAGACATGAGGAGAGAGAATTTTGACTGGGAGGAGACCATTTTTGGTGGAGTGCAGCTTGAATAAATTCACTGTGATTAGGTAGAGTAAACTGAATTTCCAAGACATGAGACTAATCACCTGGCTGTAGTGAAGGACTCATATTTAGGAAGAGTGAGAGAAAAAGTTTTTGAAAGTTTTAGTAAAGATTATATCACCAGTAATTGCAAAACTAAGACAAACACAGTCTGGTTCTCAGTCTTGTGCTCTTTCGTTATTCATGTTTTCTTGGTTTAGCACGTAATCTTCCTCTTTTCTTCTACCACACATAATTTATCAGTCCCCCAAAATCCAGTTCAAATCCATTTATATTATCTACAAGTCTCCACTTCATATTGCACTGTGTAGACCCAAGCCTATTAGTACATGTACTTAATATGAGCTCTTATCCAAGCACTATATACAATTTTCCCCTAATAAATACAAAAGTTGGTTGCTTTTAGCTGCTTCTTATTATAAATATAATAAATTTTAAGGAAAAAATTGTATAGGTTATATCACCTGGATACCTGACTCCAAGAAATATGAAGGTCTTACATAGGTGTTTATACCATATACACAGTGGTTTTTCACATAGAAGATGCTCAATAAATATTTTCTGAATAAATGAATAGGCGAATAAATATATGTAGGCTTCCTTACAAACTTCGATCCTTCTACAGTGATTGGCATGTGCTGTTGTTGTGGCTCTGGAGATTTCATAGTGAATGAGAAGATTTTAACTTGTTCGATAAATGAGACAAATAACTACCTAAGTAAGACACTTCTTAGACAACTTGACTCCTCAAAGATATAATGAGAAGTATATTTTATAAAGATTATTATACAAAGATATAACATATATTATAACTTATAGTAAAATATATGTTTTTAACGTAAAATAATTTACAATAAAATATATAATATTAAAATAAAATATATAAAATATAATTATCGAGAAATAATATTTTACTAGTCATAGGTTAGAATAGGAATCTATGTCTAATACTTACTAAATTGTCTCAACCCACCTCTGAATGTGGATAGAGATCACTTTCTGTGACTCTGAAATCTGTTCTGGTCAACTTCTATGAAAACCTCAATTTATAACGTGACTTTTCTAACTGATTGAGACTTCAAGTTTGTTTGGATATCTAGAAGCTCAGAGTCAAATTTACAACCCACTTATAATTGTTCATGCTGTATTTTTTGTTTTGTTCAGATTTTTAAAATGCATTTGTCATGGTCTATATGTTCTTGTAAAAGAATGCCTCAAATCCTCTTTTTAAGGTGGTTAGATAAAAATGAGCAAACATTTTCAAAACACATACTCTGTTCCAGGCACTGTGTTAGATACTGCAGATGTAAGTCAAAACTTGATTAATAAATTATAGGAAAGGACATTGAAGCCTAATGAAAATTGGTAAAATTTCTTCATTTCTAAGTGTACATCAACTCAAAGAGATAATATGGCAGATAGATGCAACTATAAATTCTTTCACAGGATCTTCAAGTAGAAAGGACTAAAGAGGGCATTTAATACAGCTTTTTCCAAATTTATTACATAAGGCACTATTGCAGAAGATAGGATGAGTTTCAAAAAAATAAATAAATAAACCCTTTCTGTGGTCAAATACTGATGGTGCAAAGTCAATAGCGGGTAAAATTGCTAGTGTCTTAGGACAAATTAAGGAAGTGGCTTCAAACTGCACTAGTCATCATTTTATTCATTGCCACACACTGGTAGAAAAAAAAAAAAGGCCAGTATTGCTTAGTAGGGTCCTCAATGGAGCAGTAAGAATTATTAATGTTATTAAATCTTGCCTATTGAGCACATATCTTTAATATCCTGTGTGACCAAATGGGAAGTGCACATCAAACACTTGTACTGCATGTGAAGTATGATGGTTATCTTGAGGAAAAGTACTTATGGAGTTGTTTGAGTCATATCTGTACTAACCACATTTTTCCTAGAACATTTTCAGTTGAGAGAATGACAAACAAACTGTTGATATTGAGACATGAATATTTGGCTCAATTTTTTCTTTTTAAAAGAAAAAATTTGTTCTATCACTTCAAAGAAAACAACTGACAGCATTTGTTGCCAATGACAAAGTTTGAGTTTTCAAGTGAAAATCTGAATTTTGGAAAATTTGTTTCTGCCACCATGTGTGTGATAGCTTTCCAATGCACAAAGATATTTCTAATGAGACTGGTGGAGATATTAATGAATGTGTTTTTTTGATATTGTATAATAAAATGTACCAACATTTGTGAGATCTCCATAATTCAGTGAATCAAATGTCACAAAATTATGCCTGGGTAAAAAATCCATTCAAAAAGCAAGGTAGATCAGTGGATTTTAATGTAATAGAGAATAAAAGTTCACTGATATCCATATTGCAGCTAAGCGTTCAGAAAGGACCACTTGTTGAATTTTGCGATAGTATCGAAGAAGGATAACCACAATTAGGACCGCTTGTTGAATTTTGCGATAGTATCAAAGAACGATATCCACAATTATCTGACATAATATTAAAATACTCTTTCTCTTCTAGATCATAGATCTTGAGATGCCAGATTTTCTTTATATGCTTTAAGTAATACAACATACAACAGAATGTTGAAGCAGATAATGATAATCTAGCCAGTTTCCATTAAAACAGACTCAAAAGAGATTCTCAAAAAATATTTTTAAAATGCTACTTTTCATTAATATTTTTTATTTTGGAAAATACACTTACTTTTTCTAAAAATATTTATGGTAACATGTAAAGGGTTATTGTTATTTTAAAATGAATTAATAAATAACAATTTCTGTTTTAATTTCTAAAAGAGTAAATATCAATAGAAATAACCTATATAAACAAAAACAAATTGCATTCTCAAAAATTTTTAAGGATGAAAAGGTGCCCCAGGACAAAAATGTGGGAACACTACTGCGCTAGAAGAAACCTCTTGAGATCGCATGTAAATGCCTTCATGTATGCATGTTTACTTGATAATATGGAAATTAAAATAAACACCCATATTTCTACTTTAAGTAATGTGGAAGAAAAGCCATAAAAAAACTTTAGTAATGTCGTGACTGTGAAAAGCATATCTTTTCTGGTTATTTCTTGGTATAAACATTTATGGAGAACGAAAATCCTGAAATGTTATTCTTGCCTTATTTAACCCAAAATACCTTGTATTTGTGTATCAAATAAGAATTTTCCAAAAAGCTTAATGATATTAATATTAAAATAATGTTTTTATACAAGTAAAAGCTGAGACTCTTAAGAGATATCAGGATACAAAGAAATTCAATAGCAAGGAGTGCATTCATTATGCTTTCCCAAGGGCCTTTTATTCTTGGAATTATGACATCTGACAAATTGCTGCAGGGAAAGTGTGCCCAACGAGTTCCCTTGTTGTTTACAGCTTGTAGCAGGCTAGTGCTATACAAAAAAAGAAGATGAATACATCTTTCCTACTCCAGATTGTCTCAGCACACAAAGGGAAGCTGCTCTGTCTCCATCCCTACAATTTTTTTTTCTATATGCCACACATTTGGAGACCCATTTGACTTAGATCACAACAGACCCATGATGTTGTACTTGCTTGATGAGTTTATGGAAACAGAACAAGGAAGACAGAGTTCCACTCATGGATTTCTCTGCAAAGTGATCCCACAGTAGCCAAAAGTAAAGAAGCGATCTTTATGTTTTCTATAGGTTCCACTTTTCTTGCCTCCAAATTGCCCTTAAGGTTCTTCTGATTAAATTCATGTCACCCTTACATCTTGCTATCTCCTAGAGCCTTGCTGCTCCAGTTGTGGTTCACAAGCCAACAGCCCTGGCATTCCCCGAACTTCTTGGAAATGTAGACTCATGGGCACCATCTTAGACCTCCTGAATTAGGATTTGCATTTCAACAAGATCCCCAGTGATCTGCATGTTTACTCATGTTGTAGAAGTGCTGTCCTAGATCAGACGATTTCAACCATAGCTTCACTTTGAAATCACCTGGGAAGTTTCCAAAAATCTTGACACTTGGGCTATACTGTATAGTAATTGAATCAGAATCTCGGAAGGGAAGACCCTCCCTGAAGAAGAATAGCATTCTTCAGGCTCTGCCGGTGTCACCCTTTTCAACTGCATCTATTTTTCATAGATGCACCTTTGGATTTATTATGGAAGTCAGTGGGAAAATACACTTTTCTTCATAGGTAGCTTTTCAATGGCACCAGGTATGCTGAATTGTGTTGCAAGTGATATAAATGGTACCTTTCTGGGCACCATTTTAACTGTCTTCTGTGTACATTTTAAGTGTACAGTCCTCTGTGCAGTACTCGAATTTCCTCCAACCCTAAACCTCTCCATGTACCTCACTGAAAGGAGTCATAATGGGAAAGTGGCTGCCGTTCATTATTAGATTGGACAAGAAGGTTCATTAAACTGCATAGTGAATCAGAGCTCACAACATTAGATAGGGCCTAGTCTTTTCCACGCTGTAGACCTTTGCTTAGAACTGGAACTAAATACAGGCATACCTTGGAGATGTTTCAGGTTTGGTTCCAGATCACCACAATAAAGCGAATATCACAATAAAGCAAGTCACACAATTTTTTTTGTTTCCCAATGCACATAAAAATTAATAGACACTGCAGTCTATTAAGTGTGCAATAGCATTATGTCTAAAAAACAATGTGTACATCTTAATTAAAAAAACACTTTACTGTTCAAAAATGCTAACAATCATCTGAGCCTTCAGCAAGCCCTAATCTTTTTCCTGATGGAAGGTCTTGCCTTGATGTTGATGGCTGATCAGGGTGGCGGCTGCTGAAGGTTGGGGTGGCTGTGGCAATTTCTTTCTCTCTCTCTCTCTCTTTTTTTTTTTTTATAATCATGAAGTTTGCTGCATTGGTTGACTCTTTATTTAGTGAAAGATTTCTCTATAGCACACCATGCTGTTTGATAGCATTTTACCCATAGTAGAACTTCTTCTAAAATTGGAGTCAATCCTCTTAAACCCTGCCACTGCTTTATCAACTGTTTATATAATATTCTAAATTGTTTGTTGTCATGTCAACAATGGTCACAGCAATCTTTATCAGGAGTAGATTTCATCTCAAGAAACCACTTTCTTTCTCATCCATAAGAAGCAACTCATCATCCATTCAAGTTTTATCATGAGATCGCAGCAATTCAGTCACATCTTCAGGCTCCAGTTCTAATTCTAGTTCTTTTGTTATTTCCACCACGTCGGTTGTGACTTCCTCCACTGAAGCCTTGAACCCCTCAAAGTCATCCGTGATAGTTGGAATCAACTTCTTCCAAACTCCTGTCAATGTTGATATTTTGACGTCCTACCATGAATCACAAGATGTTCTTAATGGCATCTGGGTGATGAATCCTTTCCAGGAGGTTTTCAATTTACTTTGCCCAGATCCATCAGAGGAATCACTGTCTATGGTGATGTGTAGAAATCACTGTCCATGGAAATATATTTCTTAATTAATAAGACTTGAAAGTTGAAATTATTCCTTTATCCATGGGCTGCAGAATGGATGTTGTGTTAGCAGTCATGAAAACAAAATTAATCTCTTGTGTATCCCCAGCAGAGCTCTTGGGTGACCAGCTGCCTTGTCAATGAGCAGTAATATTTTGAAAAAAATTTTTTTTTCTGAGCAGTGGCTCTTAATAGTGGGCTTAAAATATTCAGAAAACCATGCTGCAAACAGATGTGTCATCCAGGCTTTGTTGTTCCATTTATAGACCACAAGCAGAGTAGATTTAGCAAAATTCTTAAGGGTCCTATGATTTTCAGAATGGTAAATTATCACTGGCTTCAACATAAGGACACCAGTTGCATTAGGCCTTCATCAGAGAGTCGTCCTGTCGTTTGAATCTTTGAAGCCAGACATTGACTTCTCTCTAGCTATGAAAGTCCTGGCTGGCATCTTCTTCCATTATAAAGCTGTTTCATCGACATTGAAAATCCGTTGTTTAGTGTAGCCACCTTCATTAATTATATTAGCTAGATATTCTGGATAATTTGCTTCAACTTCTCCATCAGCACTTGCTGCTTCACCTTGTACTTTTATGTTATTGAGTTAGCTTCTTTCCTTTAACCTCATGAACCAACATTTGCTAGCTTAAAACTTTTCTTCTGCAGCTTTCTCACCTCTCTCAGCTTTCATGGAATTGAACAGAGACTTGCTCTGGATTAGACTTTGGCTTTTGTGATTGGTTTGATCTTTTATCCAGACCACGCAAACATTCTCCATATTGTCAATAAGGCTGTTTTGCTTCCTTATCATCCATGTATTAACTGGCACAACATTTTTAATTTCCTTTGAGAACCTTTCCTTTGCATGCACAACTTGGCTAACTGTTTGGCACAAGAAGCCTAGCCTTTGGCCTCTCTCAGATTTTGACATGCCTTCCTCACTAAGCTTAATCATTTTTAGCTTTTGATTTAAAGTGAGAGATGTGGGATACTTCCTTTCACTTGAACACTTGGAGGCCATTGCAGGGTTAATTGGCCTAATTTCAAGACTGTTGTGTTTCATGGAACAGGGAGGCCTGATAAGAGGGAGAAAGATGGGGAAACAGTGTCTTATTGATTACATTTGCCGTCTTATATGGGCGCTGTTTGTGGTGCGCAAAACAATTACAATAGTAACATCATGCCAACATTTTGTTTGGCATCATGCTGATATGTATGAATTTGCTAGGGCTGCCGGAGCAAAGTACCACAGACTGGGTGGCCTAAACAACAGAAATTTATTTTCTCATGGTTCTGAGTGCTGGAATTCCAAGATCGAGGTGTCAAGCAGGGTTAGTTTCTTTTAGGGCCTCACTCCTTGGCTTGTAGGTGACTGTCTTTCTCCAGTGTCTTCACACAATCTTCCTTCTGTGTGTGTTCATGCCCTAATCTCCTCAGAATGACACCACTCCTACTGGATGAAGACCCATCCTAAAGATCTCATTTGACCTTCATTACCTCTTAAAATACCTAATCTTCAAATACAGTCACATTCTGAGATACTGGGGGTTAGAACTTCAACATACGAATTTTAGGGGGATGGTAGGGCCACAATTCAGCCTATAACACTAATTAAAGAAGAAAAGATTGCAGGGAAGAGAAAATTATTGATGCTTTCAACATTGCCAGTAATAACAAATGACATCAATATAAATCGTGGCACACTTTTTAGATGTCAATACATCTCTCTCTATATATAATGTACTAAATAAAATATTTTAAGTATTTTTCCTTTTAGAACTTTTCACTATAAAGTAGAAGACTAAAGGCAAAGCTTCTTGTATGGTTGGTTTTCCCTTCTTCACTTTGTGTATTTTACCTGAAAACAGAAAAAAATTTATTTTATAGACATATAGCAAAGCAGTACGGTTTGCTTAATTTGATGTCTAAATGATTCAATTATCAACTGACTTTTAAAACAGAGCCTTTAATTTTGAAACCATTTAAGACTCAATGGAAGTTGTAGATATAATATAGAGAGTGTCTTCACTCAGCTTCCTCCCTGTTTATTCATTGACTTTGCAGATAATTTTCTCCAGTTATTGTAGCTTTCTTATGTTTTGGTATCGTTAAACAAATTATAGGGAGGAAAAAATGAAGATTGACAGTGCTGGCTTATTCTTTTTATAAATAAGAAAAA
Source organism: Indri indri (assembly GCA_004363605.1). Taxonomy (NCBI): domain Eukaryota; kingdom Metazoa; phylum Chordata; class Mammalia; order Primates; family Indriidae; genus Indri; species Indri indri. The sequence continues at coordinate 10,186 of RJWJ010019558.1, read as the reverse complement.
AAAAAAACCTTGCAAAAATTACATTTAGGATACAGAAACCTAGCCAAAGAAAATGAAAAATTTCATGGTCGTTAAGTTTGGGCTTTAAAGTAAGAAAGCTTTGTGCTTTGGAGTGAGGAAATTGTGTTGTTCAGAACTCTTCGGTTGGAAGTAACAGAAGGCTAACTCAAGCTGCTGGATCCAGAGACTCAGATAATGTTATCAACAACCTCTCTCTCAACTTTTCTTTCTTCTATTTTGGCTTCATTTGCTGTCAGGCTCTCTCCATCTTACAGCTCTAGCCATATGTTGTGCATACAGTTAGTGAGCCCAGAAAAGAGCTTCTTTGTGTAGAGGATTCTGACTAGTCTAGCTTGATTTATTTATATACCTGTGGTAGGCAGAATTCTAAGATAGTTCTGAAAATTCCCAGACCCTGGTGTTTATAATACCTTTTCCTAGTTATTCTACTATACACTATAATCTAGGTGTTGCTGTAAAGGGATTTTACAAATATAACTAAGATCCTAAATCAGTCGCTGTTAAGACAGAGAGATAGTTTGGGTGAGCCTGATTTAATCACACGAGCCCTTTCAATCTGGGTCTAGGGGTTAGAGATGGTTATACCAGAGTTCGAAGTGTGAGAAGGACTCAACACACCATTGCTGGCTTGACGATGAAGGGGGCCTTGTGGCCTAGAATGTGAGCACCTGCTAGCATTTAAAAGTGGCCCTGGCTGACAGTCAGCAAGGAGTCGGGACCTCATTCCTACAATAGCAAGGAGTTGAACAACAGGATGAAATTGGAAGTGGATTTCACCCCTAGAGCCTCTAGGTGAGAGCTCAGCCTGGCCAACACTTTGATTTTAGCTTTGTGGTACTCCGAGCAAAGAACTCAACCATGCTGTGCCTGGACCTATGCCCTACAGAACTGTGAGTGAACGAACTGGTGTTGTTTCAAGCTTCTTAGTTTGTGAGGGTGTGTTATGCAGCAATAGAAAATGAATACAGTGCCCATCCCTGAGTTGACCACTGTGGCCAGGGGCATGGGATTCTCTAGCTGGCCAGTCTGAGTCACATCCCTAAGCCCTATGTTGACAGGGGCTAGGACTGAGCATACTAGGTGAGGAAGGTGGCCAAACAAAGTATACTTCTGGGCAAATTTCCTAACCTTGTTGTGCTTCAGTTTCCTTATCTATACAATGGGGACATTATGGAGTACCTATCTTCTTGGTTATTTGATTGGTTAAATGAGATAATATTTGTCAAGTACTTAGTGCCTGGCACATAGTCTGAGCTCAAGAAATGTTAGCTATTATTCTGCTTAATGAAACCAGGGCAGGCAAACTTGGCAACATTAATTACAATTTAAAGAGCTGGAGGGAAGGGTGAGTTGCCCTCTCCTCTCCAGGTCTAAACTTTAGCCTACAAGGATGGTACCAACAAGGGTGTCCCGCCATTGTGTTAGTGTTCATTGCCTTTTATCTAGCATTTTGGGTGGGGTCTGGGAGTGGAAAATGAAGAATGAGCCTTGCAAAGATAAAAAGAGCTCCATGATTAGAAATTCACAAAATAAATGGGAGAGTTATGGCTTCTTATATAAAAATATTTTCTTTCTGGATTCAGTGTTTCTGAGTCCCATAATCACTCTTGGGGCATGCAGTGTAATAATAATGTAATTACATGGGCCAAAGAAGGAGAATGCTGTGTGGACACTCTCTACAGGAGAGTACATTTTTAATTTAAAACATCAGCATATGCTTGTTCTGTATGAAAGCCCATTGCAAAGAGCCCTGGTTACCACTAATTGGTTTAAACCTCAGATCTCAGTAGGAATCCACAGATGTTAACTGCTCAGTGATGCACTAAAGCTTCCTAAGTTTCTCACAAAGGTTCAGAGTAATTGTAAAATATCTTCTGGAAGTCCATGGATTAGTGAAGTTGTTAGTTAAGGAGGTGCTGCGAGGCCTGAGTTAATTTTGGACTAAAAAGTCTCTTCTGGTGGATTTGTGAGTTGTAGGGGTAAGTGTTCAGCTGAGAAATACAGGTAATGTTTTAATGTAGACCCAGCAGAAGAATGGATCAGATTTTGTAGAATCTAAGGCTTATAAAATTTGGGGAATCCTCATTAAAGTCAGCGTGAAGATAGGTCTCAATGGATTACAGTTAAAATAGTTGCACTTTTGCAAATTTTGCAAGACTACGTAAGTAAGGTCATATGAGGGGACCTCCCAGACCTCTGGAAGAGACGTATGTATACGTGGGGCCCTGGAGTTTAAGATTTATTGCATTCAGGATAAATCTACCTCTGCCCAGCAAGGAGATTAAATAACCAAATTTTTATCTAGACAGCATGAATTAGGGTCCTGCAGCCTAGCCTGTTTTTCATTCACACCTTTGGCTCTCTGAATGGTCTCAGTCAAATCACTTGCTCGCTTGGAATCTTAGCACCTTGGTGTGTTCTGGAAAATGCAGATACTTTCTTTTCTTTCTTGTCAGTGTTGCTGCAGCAAGCAATGACTATTTTTAAGACATTTAATGTATTTTCTTGGGAAGAAAGTTGTACCGATACACCAAGCATTGCATTGTTCATCCTAAATTAATTTTTAAGTGACCTCAGACTCAGCGGAGCAGAAGCTCAAATTTAAAGCCCACATTTCATGTCTTTATATAACCACCAATATAACAATGGAAGAGAGAAAAGTCTTTGTGTTGAAAACCTGTAACTTGTAAAAAAAAAACTATTTAACAAAACCTGTGTATTGTTACAGAAACTAAAGTATTGTGAATACTACTTTAGTAAAAGGAAAAGATAAAAGCTAAGGCCCCACCCCCCACCCCTCCCCTTTTTTTTGAGACAGAGTCTCGCTCTGTCACCTGGGCTAGAGTGCTGTGGCGTCAGCCTAGCTCACAGCAACCTCAAACTCCTGGGCTCAAGCGATCCTCCTGCCTCAGCCTCCCCAGTAGCTGGGACTACAGGCACACCATGATGCCTGGCTAATTTTTTTTTTCTATTTTTGGTAGAGACGGGGTCTCACTTTTGCTTGGGCTGGTCTTGAACTCCTGAGCTCAAGTGACCCTCCCGCCTTGGCCTCCTAGTGTGCTAGGACTATAGGCGTGAGCCACCACATGCCCCGCCAAAAGCAAAGCTTTAATGCAAATATTTCTAGGGTTGATTCAATTTCGCCTACATTAATGAAATGTAGGCGAAAAAGTGTCTTGGTTAAAATAAAACTGAAACATAGTGAACCAAATAGAGACACCAGGCTTATTCAGACCAAATAAGATATCAACAGAATTATTAGGCTTTGCTCTCATCTCATAAGGCAAGTATGACAAATGCTACTTTTGGCTTTTGAACAAATATTTTTTGTTTGTTTTACCTCAAACTTGCTTGTTAATTAAGTTTTGAGCCTAGCTGATATTCAATTCTGAAAAACTCCTTGGTATGAATTGAGACAAAAGTTCTGAAAACTTGGCGCTTGTTAAGAACTGAATGAACATGTCTCATACCTTTCAAGACAAAACTATTTCCTCTTCTTCTAGGTTTTCATGACATGCTCTAATATGTGTCTTTAGAAATATAAAACCAAGTCAGCTTGGTCTTCCTTTTCTGCCATAACTGTGGGACCTTGCATATTAGGGTAAGCTCTCCCAGAAGAACACTCCAAGACCAGGGTTTGAGTGCCAGTAGGGGTAAATATTCAGGGGGCTCTGGCAGGGGAATGAAGTGAGACAGAGAAGCCATCACTGGGTGTGTTAGCAGGCAGGTTATCCCACCTCTAGGAGATGCTGTAAACTGCTGCAGTCCCCAACCCTTTGGGCCATGACCCTGTACCAGTCTGTGGCCTGTTAGGAAAACAGGGCCATGCATCACTGCCTGAGCTCCGCCTCCCTCCCGCCTGCTTCCTCCCGCGCCAACCCCATAGGGGAAAAAGTGTCTTCCTTGAAACTGGTCCCTGGTGCCGAAAAGGTTGGGGACTGCTTCTGGCATTGGCTGAGAGCTGGCCCAGAGGTTTTAACTTCCCAGCACCTTCTTCCTCTCATGCATAAACTCAGTATGTTCCTGTGGCCAGAGGAAGCCTTCAGTCAGCTAGAGAGGCGCAGTAGGAAGCTGTGGGCAGGGATGGGAACCATGATTGCTGAAGGGATAAGGCAGGGCACCGATAGCCTCTGCCATATTAGGCAAATCACAATTTCAGGGCTGAAAAGAAACTTTGAGTTTACCCTACAGAATCTACTGTCTTTCACTGCAAATGAAGATTGTAGAATAGATATGTCGTAGTTGTTTTTGTCTCTAACTTTGCAATTCTTTCATTGTTTTAGATCATTCATGCATGTATGGTCCTGTACAAAGTAAAATCTTTGTACAAAGTCATGCTCTGTATGCATTTGGTAGAAGTGTATTTGCTAGAAGCATAACATAAGTACCAAGAGGCTCACAAATACTTTGTAAATTCACAAATTCAAGTATTTTCATTCTATACCGACATTTGCATGAGGGCTTTTCTGTGTGCGTTAAAATGTATGGTCTGAATCAAAATAACTGCTCTTTTGAGGTGTTGGGAAAGGAAATCTATACTGAATAAAATCAAGTTGGGAACTTAGTATTCAACTTGAACCTGGTTTTAAAAGCAGTCTCGACTCAGGCAATTATTGAAGTTAAACAAAGTTAAAGGTTAGATATTTGAAAATAGTAAGAGAATGATTTTCTGTATTTATCTCTGAGCTCTTCTTTCTTGAAAAGGAACTGGGGAATCAGCATATGGCCTTCTGTCCCTCAGCAGCCATGTTTGAACTTTAAATTCGCCTGGCTAGTTTTTTTGTTGTTGTGTCTGCCGTTGATCGATGGCGGCTGGAGGAATTATGGGTGCTTGGCTTTGAGCAGCGCCAGCCAAGAAATCCCTCTGTGACTCACTTGGAGCTGCCCTTCTGGTGCCAGCGATATCAGTCAATAAATAACAAGGCCGGTGGCCCAGAGGCACTGCCTGTCGGGTGAAGGGTGGGCACCTGGCTGTGAGGGGTCCTATGAGGTTTGAAGGTCTCCACCAAGTCTGTAAACAGTTGTGGTGTCACTACATGACTGACGTATGTGGCTTCCATGTGCCTTGCACACTGAGAGAACACGGCTACTCTGGGCCCATTAGCTGAGGCTGGGAGCTTCATGCCAACCTTGGAAAATTTGCAGTGATCTGAATCTTGAATTACCTTAATGCTAACTGCACAGATGTGACAAGTTTGACTGATACATTTTAAATGTTTTTAAGGACTAGAAAAGTTCTTTGCCACAGAGCCATTACCCTAGAATGGTAGGGCTCCTCACACTTCAATCCATTTAGGAATCATCTAGTGAATTTGTTAAGATACAGTTTTGTGGGCTTTTAATCCTTCTGGGGTGGAACCCAAGAATCTGCATTTTAATGTTTCTCAGGTAGATTTTGAGGTGGGTGGTCTATGGACCACACCTTGAGAAATACCTCCCCGGTGAGTAAGTTTCTCTGTTATGTGGCTCTATTTTACTTTAATGACCAGGAGGTGGGGACCTATCTCACCTTTGAGTAGAGAGCAGCAGCTGGAAAATAAACCAATTCTTGGATTATTCTGGCTAGTTTGGGGGAAATGCACCATATCCAAATTTCATATTGGGATGTATCAATTTAAATATTATCTATTTAATATATTGCACATATTTAGTTAAAAACTTAAGAGCTAGGAGACTTTTCTGAAGTCCATGTACAAATATAATCCAAGTAAGTAAACAAACAGAACTAAAAATTTGCTAATATAATAGATGTCAGAGGCAGACAAGGTTTTAAGATCTAAAAAACAGCAGCAGCCTAATGCTTAGGAAGGTTCTGGACTTGAAACCAGCATGATGAGAGGAGGAGGCCCTGATGGCAGATGGTGATTCAGCTCAGAGGGCTATGTTACATGTATTCCATTCGAATTTGCTGTCTCGGCCCTGCTCCTGCCCGGTCATCAAGTTGAAGCCTTTTGCAGGGAAACAGCTCTTTTTAGCACAGATAGCTAGTTGTTACTCCCATCATGCCTGTGTCAGGGTCACAGTTTCTATGTTTGTCACAACTTGTTCTGAACTGAGCATTATGGAAAGTTAATGCTTGCATGGTGTATTCTTATGTCTGTGCAGAATTATATTGCTTTAATCTATTATTTTCTCCACCTTTGTTCTGATTTCATCTATTGTCACTGACATCAATCTACAAATTCTCAAACTCTGTGGAGTGGCAGTACTCAGTATTTAATTATTCAAATTTCCGTCATGGAGCCTAACCGCCTTTCAAATGCAATGAGAAACTTTTGGGAGTCCCCTAGAAATATTTGTGACTTGCTTAGGCTTTTGGAAATCCAAGGTTAAGATTTTCTGGCTTAATTAAAAGAATGGTTCTATTTGGAATGCAAGTCCTTTACTTAAAAACTACAAAAACACGGACAATTGCCTATTGATTGGTTTTATGCACAAATGGAGCATCGTGTTTGTTAGAAGCTAGACTCTATTTATTGCCTGAGATTAATGATGTGTTATCTTTATATGTCTAGTGCCTAGCACAGTGCTGTGATCATACTCAATTCTAATTAATTAACTCATATTCAAGTTCAGTTAATTGTTGAATGTAAGCCCTGGTGACTACACTGAGGATATTGGAATAGTAATTTACCAGATGAGAGAGAAAGGCAAAATGGGGTAAATACGTAGCATGTAAGTTGCCACTGTCTATTCTTGATTGCATAGCAAGACGTTGCCAGTGCATCATAACATTCTTTCTTGTTGGGCCAGAATACTCTGTTTTGATCAATTGAAACAGTGCTCCAGAGGAGCCACTATTAATCAATCAGAATCAGGGAGGGGGTAAAAAAAAAGAAACATTTTTTTTTTCTAGTTCAATACAGAGGCTTGAATTAATACTTTCTAGGCTGGGTGTGGTGGCTCACATGTGTAATTCCAGCATTTTAGGAGACTGAGATGGGAGGATTCCTTGAGGCCAGGGGTTCAAGACCAGCTTGGACAACATAGCAAGAACTCATCTCTACAAAAAAATTAAAAAAAATTGGTCTTCCATGGTAGCACTTGCTGGTAGTCCCAAATACTAAAGAGGCTGTGGCAGGAGGATTGCTTGAACCCGGGAATTCCAGGCTGCATTGAGCTGATCATGCCACTGTCCTCCAAGCTGGATGACAGAGTAAGACCTCGTCTCTTAAAAAAAAACTTTCTGTTGCCAAGAGGATAAAAATTCCCTAGAGATTGCAATAGATTTCATCTTTCATGCCCACTCTTATTAATTAATGATGGCTATCTCCAGCTCTGTTCTAGGATTTTGAGGTTGCAAGGAAGAGTCTTAGAAATCAATTAATGATTTTTGTCCTCCGCAAGTGAGAGAAAAGTGGTGGCATTCTGCTGAGCATTTTTCTATCCTTCCCCAGCAATAATTTTAGCTCCTGGGCTATCCTGAGCACAAGTAGAAAAATGGAAATATGGAGTGGAGGAAGAAAAGAGAGGAGCAGAGTAGAACCAAAGGAAGGGAAGGAGGAGAGACTGTGTTAGACAGAAATAAAAGAAGGCTACGCAGTGGGTAGTGTGCGAGTGTGTCACCGCCAAGAACCTCAGGTGTCAATTGCTAATTTCAGTGCCACAGGTCGTCTGTTTCTACACTGAACTGTCATGGACCTAAATTGCCATTCTGTGCAGCAACCGCCACATTCAGAAGAGAGTTATGTTGTGAATCTAAGAGTCACAAGGGGAAAAGGAGAGCTATGACTATGACTCAGGAGAAATTGCCTTAAGTGCTTCAGCACTCCACCCTGGCTGCCTTGCCACCCCACCCCCATTCCAGTGTTGCTATGGGGATTAGGCAGGAGAGAAAGGACTACAACCTGCTGGCTGCAAGTTTTCATTATTATTCCTCTATAATGTGGGAGGCTCCATGAAAGTCACTGGAACTCATTTCATTTAGTGATGAATAAGATCTATTCTCCACCCTCAGGGGAGTCCCAATCTGGTGGGAATAAAAGAACCATCAACAATAGCACCTGTTAAAAATGTGAGAAGCACTATGATATATGTGTATTAGTCCATTTTCTGTTGCTATAACAGAATACCACAGACTGGGTAATTTATGAAGAAAAGAGATTTATTTAGCTCATGCATCTGGAGGCTGGGAAGCCCAGGATCAAGGGGCTGCATCTGGTGGAGACTTTCTTGCTGTGTCATAATATGGCAGATGGCATCACATGGCAAAGAAGTTCATGCATGAGAGAGAAAAAGAGGGTCAAATCCTTGCGGTAACTAACCCACTCCCGTGATAATGGCATTAATCTATTCATGAGATCAGAGCCCTCATGACCCAATCACTTCTTAAAGGTCCCACCTCTTAATACAGTAGTCCCGCCTTACCCTCAGTTTCACATTCCATGGTTTTAGTTACAATATTTTGAGAGAAAGAGAGAAGGAGAGAGAGACCACATTCAGATAACTTTTATTACAGTGTGTTATTATAATTGTTCTATTTTATTATTAGTTGTTAATTTACTGTGCATAATTTATAAATTAAACTTTATCACAGGTATGTATGTATGCATACAAAAAAAAGATAGTATATATAGAGTTTGGTACTATCCACAATGTCAGGCTTCACTGAGGGTCTTGGGACGTATCGCCTGCAGATGAGGGGGGACTACTGTGCCGTCATAACGGCAATTAGATTTTAACATGAGTCTGAAAGGCACATTCAAACCATAGCACTTTTCACCTAGCCCCCTAAACTCACATCCTTCTGACATACAAAACACATTCACTGTATCCCAATAGCCCTCAGAGTCTTAAATTGTCCAAGCACCAACTCAAAAGTCCAAAGTTCAGAGTCTTATCTAAATCAGATATGGGTGCAGCTCCAGTAATTTCCAAGAAATTTCAGACTTTCCCTATAGATCTTCTCTTCTTCTGAGCCCCCACAAGAACTGCCCCATTGCTCCAATCATGGCAATCTAGGCTTTTTCTAGCCTACTGCTCTAAATTCTTCTAGCATCTGCCCATTACCCAGCTCAAAGGCACTTCCACATTTTCAGATATTGTTACAGCAACATCCCCACTTCCTGGTACTGATTTTCTGTCTGAATCCATTATTGGCTACCATATCAGTATAGCACAGCCTGGGTAATTTATAAAGGAAAGAGATTTATTTGTCTAGTGTTGCTAGAGGCTGGGAAGTCCAAGATCGAGGGACCACATCTGTTGAGGGCTTTCTTGCTGCATCATAACGTGGTGGATGATCTCACGTGGCAAGGAAGCATGCCAGAGAAAAAGAAGGCTGAATTCCCATGATAACAAATCCATTCCCATGATAACAGCATTAATCCATTTGTGAAGGCACAGCCCTCATGACCTAATCACCTCTTAAAGGTCTCCCCTATTAATACTGTCACAAAGGCAATTAAATTTCAACATGAGTTTTGGAGGAGACATTCCAAGCATAACAATATGTATGAACAAAGGGCTATTAATTCTGCTGAAGGGAGCTGGGGAATTTCAGCTGTGAAAAATATTTAATAATACTGTACCACAGGAGATATTTATTTTGATAGCTCATTAGTAAGATAAATAGCATGGTCTTAGAAGAGAGATTCTAACCTAACCTAGTATAGAATTGCAAAGTAGATACAGTATACTGCACTGTATTGACAGATTTATTGGGAACAGTCTGTGACAATTGAGCATGTTTTTCCTCTTAAAAATAATGTACAATACATGAACATTAAATCTAATGGACATGGTTAAATGTGCTGGTCGGCAAAAGACAAAATGCTGTTTCCACAAAACCAATCTTAATGTTTGCTGATTTGAATTGAATTTCTTAAAGAAAAAGCTGTGTTATTCAAGATGATCCTACAATGCTTGTGTTTAATATCAGTACTCTAGTGATTCCTAAAGGCAAGAACTCAATAATGATCTAATCTTATTTATGTGAAGCCATCTTATCAGTTCGGGGCTTGCGGGTGTTAGTTTTTGCAGGTCTAATTGCTCACCGGACCATCTACCAGAGTTAGAGGTGCATTTAAAGAGAATCCATTCTCTGTAAGAATGTGCTTATATTGCAGACCTATTGCCCATTGTGGATTTTCATTAACTGGACTTTCCGGTGGGTGGTTCTGCTTTATATACCCAGTAGTTGATCTATTGATCTTCTCAGGGGGTC